>VICI01000036.1:0-87484 GCA_019593645.1 Akabosia matsudoensis | reverse complement strand
GGCTGTGATAGCAGTAGCCAATGGCAATTTGGCTTCCAGCCTTGCTCCAGCTGAGACAACTGCCAATGAAGTCTGGAGGAACCGTGTCACTGCGAAGTGTGTATTCCTTTGTAGACTTGAGTTGATTACTGTCCAGATCTAAATCGTCATCACCAACGTCCTGGAACACTTCTGCAGCAAAAGGGTCACAGTTTTGTTCCAAATACTGGCAAACTGGCTCCGTCACCCGAGAAAAGAAAGCAAACACTGATGGCGGCAGCTTTTCAAACTCTTCCGCAGAGAATGGTCTCGACTCTTCGACTGTGACCGTTTGAACTTCGACGTGATTCGCTGCAGTACACTGGGCTTCCTTCTCCTCACTTGTGATGTCGTCCGTCTGGGTTGTGTGGTTGACAAGATCTCTTTTAAAATTAAAACCAAATTGGGCGAAATTTTTAAAGATTCTGAAGTACCTGCCAATATTATTTGTATTAAATTAAATTCTTTATTTTACATATTCATGAACTGTACAGATTGATGGTACAGGGATACTGTTATGCAAAACGTAGTGTGTTAGCTTCTACTACTGCTGCCCGCCGAGAGACCATTTGATATGTAATTGTTAGTAGGAGGATACGATGATCTTTTAGAGAACAAGGCCTAGACGGGTAGGCTTAGAGCAGTTTACATGGATAGTATTACGTGACACTAACAACTAAGTGGCAAGAACGTCGACATGAACATTTTCAACGTGTTGTCGTTAAGTTATTCGCATCTTCATATGCTTTAATCTTGTTGATCGATTGTTGGAATTACGAGCACTGGCGCGCAAAGGACCAAAGATTGTTTATAGTATAGTTGTTAATTTTAATGAGCATTATGAAGTGTTTTTTGTATTTGCAGGCTTATGTAATATTAATTTAGCATATACAAGAACACGCGGCAGCAGATAATAGATAACACGTGAAAAGTAGGCACATGAATTATGTGTTTATTTATAAGGATATAATGACGTACGCTATAAGGGTGGCAATTTTACAGTTATAATGGAATTCAAGTTAGTCATCCAGTCCAGCCACTGGAGGTCTACGATATTCAAAATATGTCGATTGGGGGGATTCATCAAATATCTTAGGGGTCTTTTTGGAAAGTTGAAAATGAAAATCAGGGTGAGGAAAGAAACGACTTGTGGAATACTAGCCCCAGTATTCATACTTTCGACATGGTCTTTGCCTTTAGTTAACAGTCGTGCAACAAATTCTATCCGCAAACTTTCTTCGCTCCAATTCAACTAGCGAACAAGCCCTTAGCTCCTGCAGTATTTTTGGATCTACTAAAAACTAGAAAATTTTTCAGCAGTAATATCATTCAGCAAGTATTTCAAAGAACCAATGTTTGGAATGGGTCACAATGTTCGAGGAAGGACATTTCGTTGCACTGCATGGACAAAAGCAGCCCCATACTTCTTTACCGACAGCATCCTTTCAAATGGGGAACCTCAATATGACGGAGCTATGTTCAGGATTTTCAACGATACTTTTACGAAATTTAATTACTCTATAGAGATTAAACCTAACGATGGGCCTACATACGCTGAGCTCCTGAAGAACGGAACGTGGACAGGTATTGCAGGTGATTTGTTGTACGAGAAAAACAGTTTTGACATTTCGATCCATCTTGCCCCTCAAATTGTATGGTACGACCTGTTTGACTTTTCCAATCCTGCCGCCCTCCTACAGTTTCAGTTTACCACTCTCCAGCCGTTATCTGAAATCCGCTGGGAAGCTTTTCTCCACACGTTTACGACACAAGTTTGGATATTCCTTTGTTCCACATTCATTTTACTTGTGTTAGTAATATTTTTGTGCTTTCATTATCTTCGGGGGATTCTACAACTCCCAGAAACTCCCTTATCTGAACGTATTGTTCATGCCTTTCTTATCCCGTATGCGATTGCTCTGGAACAAAATACAAAAATTCTTCCTGGCTATAGATTTGTCTCTTGTTTTTGGCTTTTATCAATCATAATCACGGGATCTGCTTATCGGACACAGATAATCTCCGCCCTAACTTTTCCAACAACATCGGTTGTTCCGAAAACCAACGCGGACCTTGTGACACGATCAGACTACAATGTCATAATCAACAGCCTTGGAGAATTGGAAATTGCTCTTTTCAAAAACAGCGAGTCTCCTGTTGTTAAAGCCTTAGTGCGGAAGGCGTCCTACGAATCAAGTCAATTTGAATGCATCAAGTCAGTTATCCTTCACAAGAAAACGGTATGCTTCTCATGGTGCCCCATTCTCGGCTTAGTCGCAGCGGAGAAAGCTACGGTGGACATGCAAATGGACCCATTCATACTTGCTTCTGATGCTGTCTTCAACACATATCTAAGCGTAGGTTTCACTAAAAACTCGCCTTATCTGTCTGGCTTTTCACACATCATCAACACGGTTTATGAAACTGGAATATACAATTTATGGGATAAAGACATCTACGAGAAACAGAGAAAGAAGGGCTTGATTGAATTTGAGAAGTCCACAGGATCTTACATGCACTCGAAGCTGCAGCGGTACATCAAAGAGCTCAAGGGCATTGTGGGAATGAAGCCACTCCGAATTGGTCACTTGAAGATGATGTTTTGTGTAGAAATAATTGGTTTGATCATTGCATTTACCGTATTTGTATCAGCGGTACATCAAAGAGCTCAAGGGCATTGTGGGAATGAAGCCACTCCGAATTGGTCACTTGAAGATGATGTTTTGTGTAGAAATAATTGGTTTGATCATTGCATTTGCCGTATTTGTAGTAGAAATCGTAGCCAGTTATTCGAATTCGCCAGATTTGAGGAAAGTTGTCGTTGATTCCGAACAGTCCAAGCCCAGAAACATTAGTGAAGCCCCTTTCAACATAATAGTATTTAGAAATCAACGAAATATTAATACTTTAATGTGGTTAAAAGATATGTAATTATTCGAGTTGTTTTTATATTGGCCAATAGTAAGAAGCAATGCGATTTTTTTTATCACAAAGCCTTAACTTATGCACTGTAATTGTGATAACTTACTTAATGTTTACGTAATTTTTATATGGCGATTCTTAGTCGAAACATTTATTTCTGCACGAGTTAGAGACATCATCTCATGCGCAAAAGGGGAGCAAAGAGTTTTTTAATTCCTGTTTTTCTCCAATTATTTTATTTTATATAAGAGCCAACAACAACTATGCTTTTGCAGGCTGGTTTTCGTAATAAAGTAATTAGGAGCATGAGCAGGACGTGGGGATAATGAATAAATTATGCAGGTGGTTATCAGGATATAATTATTTGCCCTAAAAGAACTAAACACTGTGTAATGGTCTTAATAAGACTTTAAGTGTATGTAAATTAGCCTTGCAATGACGATAACTTTTATTAATAAGTGCTGCGTACTTCTTGCTTGCACCATACGAAGTCAGTTAAGTATACATTCTCCAAAGTCCTTATCTACAATGTCAAGTGTCCCGTTACGCACCTCTGCGGTTTCAAATAGGCCTTTCTTGCGATTAGTGCGAATGCCAATCAGATTGAGGCAAAAAAAGACAGACAAAATCTGTCGACAACGGCAAGTACTTACATTAGTAATACTTTTTACGTGCTCATTTTCATTTATCAATTGTCGTAGAACAACTTCTGTGCATGAGAAAACGGTGGATATTATCAACTGGATTTCTACTCATTGTAATCCAAAAGTGAACAATATTCGGGTGATTGCCCGAGGGGGAAACCTGGATGATAGCGTAGGTGCGTTAAGCAGGGAAATCTTGGAGACTCAATACTATACTTTTATTGCTGGACTGTCTGTTAAGCAATGGGAGTTGCGTGTCCCATCTATAATCATAACATCTTTAGACGGCTTGAATTTTGACAATAAAGATAAGCTCTTCCCTGATGAACAATCTTTTGTGCAGTGGACTAAACAATACGCAAATCATAAAGTTGATCACTTTCTGTTCATTGCAAAAACAGATAAAATCCAAAGTGTTTGGTCTCATCCGCTTTTAAACAAGATAAAATGGAAATGGGGAATTTCGCGAGACAGTTCTAAAACTTTCTTCGCACCCATTCAACAAGCAAACCAGCCATTAGCACCGGCCGTATTTTTGGATCTAGCATCTTTCAGTAATTATTTCAAGGAACCAATGTTTGGAATGGGACACAACCTTCGCGGAAGGACATTCCGTTGTACTTCATGGACCAAAGCTGCCCCGTACTTTCTGGTTGATTATATTGGGTCAGATGGAGCACCTCAATATGACGGTGCCATGTACAGAATTTTCAACGAAACTTTCAGGAACTTCAATTTTTCGTTTGAAGTTAAACCTAACGATGGTCCTACATACGCTGAGCACCTGAAGAACGGAACGTGGACTGGTATTGCAGGAGATTTGCTGTACGAGAAAAATGATTTTGACATTTCCATCTTTCTTGGGACTCAAATTGTATGGTACGACCTGTTTGACTTCTCCAATGCCGTGACTATCCTACAGTTTCAATTCACCACTCTTCAACCTTTACCTGAAATCCGTTGGGAAGCTTTTCTCCACACGTTTACGATTCAAGTCTGGACGTTTCTTTGCTCCACAGTCATTCTACTTGCGGTTGTACTATTTCTATGCTTTCACTATCTTCAAGACCTTCTAAAGCTTCCCAAAACCCCCTTATCTGAAAGAATTGTTCATTCCTTTCTTATCCCGTATGCAATTGCGCTGGAACAAAACACTAAAATTCTTCCTGGCTATAGATTTGTCTCTTGTTTCTGGCTTTTATCAATTATAATCACAGGATCTGCTTATCGGACACAGATAATCTCTGCCCTAACGTTTCCAACAACATCAGTTGTTCCGAAAACCAACGCTGACCTTGTGACCCGATCAGACTACAATGTCATAATTAATAGCATTGGGGAAGTGGAAATTGCTCTTATCAAAAACAGCGAGTCGCCTATCATTCAAGCATTAGTAGAGAAGGCGTCCTTTGAATCAAGCCAGTTTGAATGCATCAAGTCGGTTATCCTTCATAGGAAAACGGTGTGCTTCTCATGGTGCCCCATTCTCGGCTTAGTTGCAGCGGAGAAAGCTACGGTGGACATGCAAATGGACCCATTCATACTTGCTTCTGATGCTATAACAAGTTCTTATTTAAGTGTGGGTTTCACTAAGAACTCACCATATCTGCCTGGCTTTTCATACATCATCAATACAGTTTATGAAACTGGAATATACAACTTATGGGACAAAGATATCTACAAGAAGCAAAGGAAGAAGGGCTTGATTGAATTTAAAAACTCCACAGGATCTTACATGCTCTCAAAGCTCTCAGCGGTACATCAAAGAGCTCAAGGGCATTGTGGGAATGAAGCCACTCCGAATTGGTCACTTGAAGATGATGTTTTGTGTAGAAATAATTGGTTTGATCATTGCATTTACCGTATTTGTAGTAGAAATCGTGACAAGTTACGCAAACTTAACACAAATAACAAGGAACGTTAGGAATTGTAAACGGAATATGATAATACGTTTACACTTAAAAAGAAAGTTAGAACAGTTTGAGCCCAGAAATATTAGAGAAGTCCCATTTAACATAATAGTATTTAGAAATCGACGAAATATCGATAGCTTAATGTGGCTAAAAGATATGTAATTTACACTATTTTTTGTTTTTACATAGCCCAAAAATGGATTTTTAACCAACAACGACTTAACTGTGTCTAATTAATCGAAATGGATAAATATTTATTTCTATTGTCTACCTATCTGTAGACGGTATTTCCAAACAAAACAAAGAATTATTCCTAAATTTATGTGAAAACGTAATTTTCTTGCGTTTTCCCATATTATTAAAGGATTATATGTAATCTAATATACAGCAGCAGTGTGAAGCTAGCATCAATTACTGTGGCAAACAGTTAAGTCCAAGTATTTAATGCTGATGCTGAAAGGGGCTAGCTATTATAGGTTCTTCGTATGCATTAAGCACGCATCCACATGTCATAAGACGAATATTCGACCTGTAATTGCAAGGAGAAAGAAAATAAACTTCATTCCTCATTAAGAAGCTCTTTCTTTTCTGGTTAATATTTTCCAGTGATGCATTAAGCAGTGATAATCATGATTTAATGATAATGCATACATGGTAATGAAGTATATAGGTGGTTGAGTTTATGAATTCTCCTACTATGTCTACTGATTATAAACAGCTTTCGTAAATTATGTAATACAGTCATTAAAACCTGGTATCGTCGTACCCTAACTGCTCATTAACGTATATATGGGTGTGCATGTTTTTATAAGCATGGTTGAGGACTTATAGTAGCTGAAATAAAAAAATGTTGGTATTCTTTTCTGTCCTAGGATAAGCAAAACTTCCTAAAGGTCCGAGTACGGTAAGCGATCTACTTCTAAGATAACAAGTCGGGTACTTAGAATCAAACACTACTGGTCGTGTCATTCTCTTGGAGATATTTTTGTCCGGTTTTCTCTGTAGGTTTTCCCTGAAATTTTTCAAAGCCAACTGTGACTATAAACATGACGTTAAGAATTACGTTGAAAACCCTGAATTTGTGGGTCTGTCTAGTTGTATTGTATTCAATATGCATTAAATCGACAATGTCGTACTTTGAATCGGATACAACATCACTACTTCCACTCATTCATTTGTTTAAATTGATAATATCCGTACACAATATTACTACTTATAGCTTCATGCTGGTTACATTGTCAAACGATTCTAAGGACCTGTGGATGAACACAGTTGCAAAGGAACAAATTATCATGCTTGCGGGGGATGTCAAAACCTATACAACTGGCAAACCTGTACTTACACTGTTTCTCGAAGAAACAAACAGCTTTGAAACGGTATCATCAAGAGTTTTGAATTGGCTGGAATCGCACGGTGACCGGCGAAATGATCACTTCATATTCTTTGGGAAAAGGTCCACAATTCTGGAACTGTGGAGAATCCATAAAATAAATCAAGTGGGTCACCGTTGGGGCTATGATATAGAGACAGGAGAATACATTAGCAGAGTGGAGGGTAACCCCACTAATACACTAATCGCGAAACATGTGAATCAGCTTCCATCTTCAATCGTAGACATTGCATACAACGTCAATGGTCGACACCTCAAGCTTGCTGGTTGGGCCCACGTGCCTCCTTACCAGTTCATATCAGAAACTACCGAGAAAGGTCAACTCATTTTCGACGGGTCACACGTTCGTCTGTTCCACGAGTCCTCCTTAATATTCAATTTCACGTATGAAATTTATTCTGACGAGGAAGCTGGGTCGTACGGTCAACTTTTAGAGAATGGATCTTGGACAGGGATGATTGGAGCCGTTTCCAGCGGACAGTATGATGTTATACTTTACTTGGGGCCTAGTGTTTTGTGGTATCCTATGTTTGATTTCGTCGGCTCATTGTCTGGTGCTGGAATACGATTTTTGACCGCCAAACCACTGTCCGAATTAAAATGGCAAGCATTTCTTCATCCGTTTCGGCTCACACTATGGCTCTCGTTGCTATTCCTATTCGGGTTGGTTTTAGTAGTAATTCTTGTTTCATTGAGATGGACATGTCTGAAGCTTAACGAAAGCAGTAGTAACGTAAACCTCTTACTGTCTTCAACATTTCTAACTTACCAAATAGCCATGGAACAAAACAGCCGAATACCTCCGGGTGTACGATGGATATGTGGAGCCTGGGTGCTTTTCTCTATTATCATTGGAACTGCGTACAAGAGTCAAGTTATGTCTTCGCTGACCTTTCCATTTACAGAGCAGCCGCCCAGTACTTATCATGAACTTGCTCGTCACAAAGACTATAAATCATTTTTAAACAATATAGGCGGGCTAGAACTAGCATATTTTCAGAGCAATGATTCCCGGCTAATTACAACGATTGCTAAATCACTCAGCTACGAACCAACGCCAATCAAATGCATTGAAAAGTCGGTTGTGAATCCTAAAACGGTGTGCATCGGGTGGGTTCCATTTTTAGAGTACATTATGGCGGAGCGAGCTTCACCAGATGTCAAACTCTCCGCAATTGTAATTTCACCAGATTTAGTTATGCAGGTGGTTGTAAGTGTAGCTTTTCAGAAGATGTCACCTTTTTCAGACGGGTTTTCTAAAATTATTTCGGGCTTTTGGGAGTCAGGTATATATGGAGTTTGGGAGAATGATGTACACCACATCCACAAAAGACGTGGGGTCCAAAACTACCAGGAAAAACCTAACGCAACGATGAATCTTCGTTTAAAAGCGATAATCGACGACCTCAGTGCAGGAAATGAGGAAAAGCCCCTGAAAATTTCCAATTTACAAATGATGTTCGCATTGCTAGCAATCGGAATTGTACTCTCAAGTGCGACATTTTCGTGGGAAAAAATGTGGTATCAAGCTTGGGAATACACCACAGAACCATCGTTGACGCTTTTCGTAGATGTGAAGGTAAAACGATAACTTCTATTGTGTAAGTAACGTACATTAAAAACGGTTCTAGCTATAAAATTATTTAATTAGCAAAGGATGTAACCAGAAAAGAAATGTTATACAAAAATTAAGTGTAGCCGTTATAGTAAATAAAAATTCTCAAACAATTTTAAAATTCCGGACACTTTTACTCACTTATTCCATCATTAGCATAGTTAATTAAATACAAGATCGATTTTACCAACTGCAGAATGAAAAGAATTTATAATACGAAAACATTCACAGCATATAGTGCCTAACATTCATATGCTTTTTAGCTGTACAAACGGATAGATATCCCAGGAATTAAAATTTTAGTTTCTTCATAGCTCGGTGCAACTCTTCCATAATGTGGATTTGACGAATAAAGTAGTCTCCATATCGTTGTCCGACCTTGGTGTCAGCAATGTGGACCATGTCTTTGTCAATGTAGAAGTCAACCTTGAAACAAAAGAACAAAAATAATTAAAAACAAACATCAAACCTAAAATATTATGTATCGATTATCTCGGCAGTTATGTACCTCAGATCCAGCCTGGAACTCTCCATCGAGAGAAGAAATTCCCTTTGACCACACAACGTTGTACATTTTATGCTTGAAGCACAGAAGACATTCCATGAGTACAGTTTGATCAATGTCCATGAAGCCAGCCAACTTTGAAACGGGCATAGTAGTGTACAGCTTCAGAAAACTGAAAAAAAAACCGAGATCAGTTATCAGTAAAAAACCAAAATTTTCTTGTGTTCGAAGGTAGGTCTATGTGAAACTAACCTCCTGATCGTCGGCAAATAAATTTGCTGACCTACTTCTTGCAAAAATATATTTTTCTGAATGTAAAGTGGATCTTGGTTTGGATCTGGAGGTGCATCCAATGCAGGTGGGACTGGGGATAAGAACTTTGGACAAGCGAAGAGGAAGCTGTTCTCAAATTCCTGTAGAGTCCAATAGAATTTTCTCGTTAAACATCACGTTCATTTCAATTCATCCACGCCAAAAACGATATAACTACCGAAATACCTTTAGGTCGCCTTGTTGCATTCTGGAAATCTTCTCAGCGTACTTGCGATCTTGCAGAACAGAGTTGATGGACTCATCGATAGATTGTGGGTGCAACACAAGGCAAACAGCCAGCATCGTGTACATTTGGTCAGTTTGTTTGTTGACCTAGTTTAAAACAATAATCATGAATCAGAAACACCGTAATATTCTCATAACCAAAATACTTCCAACAAAATCCCATCCATACCTGATCATTCTGATAGGACTTGGCCTGGAACATTTGCCTCATACGCTGAATGTACAACAGTGCATTAGTGTATGTTCTAATACCGTCAGCGTAACGTCTCATCATGACGTAAGCGAATCCAACATAGTAGTAAGTAGTGATTTGACATGCGGGAACGTTACAATAGTATGCCTGAAAACCAGCAGACCAAAGTTTTTTATAAAATATTAATGAGCTTGCACATTGATACTACAGTAGTAAGTAGTACCAACTTACATTCTTGTGCAAATCAATATTTTCCAGGACTTTCACAGCAAGATGATAATCGCCAAGCATAGAATGTACGCGGAGCAGAGCGATTAAGCTAAAATAGCCCAACATTTTGTAAAGTGGGCTCTTTCCGAACTCTCCAGCAACGACATCGGCGCTCTCCTCACTGAAGTAAGCCTGGAAGAGAGAAGCACACTTGCTAGAAAATACGTCAACTTTGTACTTGGAAAATTTTGAAAGTTCAAACATACCTTGAGTTGCTGATTGATGTTTGATTTGTCAATCAACGAGTACAAAACATTCAAGACACTAAGGACACTCCAGATGTAACTGTGCTCCCGAATGTAGCTTGCCTCCTCAGCGTTTAACTTAGGAGAGCGACGAAATTGAGAAAAAGATTGAAATTGGTAGACGAACTCGTCAATGATCTCCCACAACCATTGATTAGTCAGCGTCAACTCAATAGGCTCCGGTGAAGCTGTACGAACAAGACAAACACTTTAAAACTTCTCCTTCTTTGAAACATACTCAATTAAATTTAAATGTTTGTCAAATCTTACTCAGGATCATGTTGAACAGCTCACAGTAGTTCGAGTACGAGTTGCAACGGTCACTGAACGTGAGTTGAGCCGGTAAATGCGCATAAATATGACGAAAGTATAACTCCCGGTACAGAGTTATAAACTAAAATCAAAGAGACATGTCATATTTCCCAAAAACATCCCTTAAGGCCATAAAAAAGAAAAGTTAAATAAGATAATATATCTATAACGTACCAGAGGATCATCAACCAAATGGCTAATATCGGACGGCCATTTCTCTTCCTTAAAATAATCCTTTGTTAGCTGGGGATACCGAATCTCGTACAAGTTCTCAATTTCCGCAACATCGCGGTTCGAAATCGCCTTGTACAAATGCAAAATGAACTTTTGCACAGCATCCGGACACACGTAAGACGGCTGGGAAGACCAGTTCTCATCCCTACTACCATAATCTTGTTGTCCGTACGCCTAAACCGATCCAAAATCATCAAAATCATTTTTTGCTTACGTTATTTCCCAATTAACAGTTTTATTATTAATTTCTAGTACCTCAGAGGAGTACCCATACTCATCCTCGTAAATCCGATCGTCTCCCCGATTGAAACTCTCCTTCCTACTGTTGTAGGAGTCCGATCGCTCTGGTCTTCGATAGCCCGACATTTTCAACTTGACAACACTAACGTAGTGTAAACTTTTATTAATTAACTTGCTTACTAATTAACGATAACTTAGAAAATCTTCTCAGTTAACAGCCGGTGCGCCTTTCACCGAATGTCAAACAAACCCTACACACTGGGCTGCTTCAAATGTGCGTGCGTACGCTCCAAAGTAGGCATTTCTTGTTGTGGGGCAATCTGCGAAAATGACGGATATCAGCTAGCTTACAACTTGTCTGATAGATGTAGCCAAGCCCTTCCGCACTTATCGGAGCTTCTTTTCTAGAGTCTTTTTTAGACCAAGTCTTTGTTCAATCAAAAAACTAGCAACTATGTACATTTTTTATGTCCGTAGTAATATAATGGCAAGAGGGCTTGATTGCACACGCTGGGCAGGCGGATGTTGGATGTGTGACAATACAGACAGATATTTGTGTGTTTGGCATCTTTGAATAAAATTGATTTGATTATGAATCGCCTATCTGCAAACATTGCTTTTAATTGTACAGGTGTTAGTCAGATTCACCTAAAGGATTTGCGCAACAGTACCAAATGTCATGATTAGCTGAGCTGAGGTATAATATCTGTAAGCATTGCTACGTGTTGAGTGATACTAATAGACCATAATGTTAAGTTTACGTTCAAAGAACTGTACATATCGTTGCACATTGAACCAAAACCAGTCATCTTTTTTTTAATATCAGCTTTATAGAAGCATTTAAACTTTTTGAGCAATCTTTCCATAATGAGCAATGTCAAAATTCAAATTCTCTGGAAATTTTGGGCTGGTGTCTTCTTTCTTATAGCAGTGGCTGTAGCTGACCCAATGGGCGAACCAGACTTTACCTATTCTCCATCAGATTTATACAAGCTCATCCGAACTGAACAAAGATTATCTGCAATTGTTAAAGAAATGGATACTGCGATTGACGACTTCAAAGATGAAGTGACTAATACCCTGTAAGACCTTATAGAATACTGGATTGATCATTATGACTACTCTAACTGCTTTTACTGGTCCAGTTCTTCACAGGTTTCTGGAATTCATCCAGACGACATAATAAAGAATCCATTGCTTTCCTATCAGCTAGTGAAACGACACACTGTTGAGATTGAGTTTTTTCAGAAGACTGTGAACTCATTTCTCTCAAAACTAGATGGTGAGTGAATCATTAAGTGGTCGAAATCAAAAGAGTTGAACAAGGAAAGACCTAAATTATGAATTATGGACTCAAGAGCTGAAAACTGCTTACGAGAAAGCGCGTTCATCTGTCACGAGGCCCAAGGAATCCGACCTGTTTCATGCAATGGAAGCTATTATTCGTCTGCGGCAAACTTACAATCTCAGCATCACTGACGTATGTGTCAAAAATAGCTCCAGGTTTTAGGTTTTTAACTAACTGGCTTTTATTTCAATAGTTATCTGAAGGTCGATTAGGAAAATTTCCTGTACAAGGGTCCTTATCACCACATGACTTGATACTAATTGGAAAATACTCTGTAAGAACGAAAATGAAAACCAATGCAAGACTGTTCCTAGAGGCAGCCCTTGAAAAGTCTGACCAATCCGATCTAAGCGAGACCTGGATTTCCGATGCAAAGTCGGCACTGGCAAAGTTAATATCGGAGCAGGTTAGCTAACTGAATGCTTTTTTGAATGAAGCTATTTGGTTAAACAGTGTAATTGCGTTATAGAAAGGTGCTAAAGCTAATGATAGAGAGGATATTCGGGTTTTAACTGACATAGACGATATGTTTGCCCCTGATAAATTGGAAAACTTGAACAGAGCGTTTGAGGAGCTTTGCCAGCGTAACGCAGTGAAAGTTCCACCGGTTTCGAATTTGAAATGTTATTTGGACACATGGAGTGACCCAGTTCGCCATATTTCGCCTTTAAAAGTTGAAGTTCATCATGAGGACCCTCAAGTAGTCGTAATATACGATTTCATGAGTTCCAAAGAGTGTCGGGCTATGGAGGATGCAACGTTTTACAGCTTAAAGCGCTCTCAGACGCAATATTTCATCGGCGATTCCTTACAGTCAGAGCCATCAATCATTCGCACAACTTCACAAACGTGGATTGATGACTTCAATCATCCGACGTTTGGCTACATTGGAAAGCGGATTGAGTCTGTGACTGGGTATTACCTTTCCATGAAGCGGTCAGCAGAACAGATGCAAGTAGGTAAGATGAGCTCCAAAACTGTCTGACAGTTAAATACCGTTGTATTATAAATATTTTACTACAGCAAAAGCTAAACTTGATATGCTTAGCAAGCTACCGACCTGGTGGCCATTACTCTCTCCACACGGACGCTACTCAGGAAGAAGTTGTAAGAATACATTGATTCATTCAGTTCTACATTCGGATTGATTTGTAATATTTAAATCGTTAGCTCAAAAGCTTTCTTACATCAGAGGATATTTTGGTAGGAGATCGAATAGCGACATTCATGGTGTATGTAAGTCCATCCTATAATTATTAAGTTTGTGCATGATTTCCTATGACTGTGGCCACATGATTTTATTAGCTATCTGATGTGGAAATGGGAGGAAACACTGTATTCCCTATGCTAAATGTCAGCGTACAGCCAATTAAAGGATCGGCTATTCTTTGGGGCAATCTGTATCCAGATGGAAGTATCGCAAGACATACGTTACACGGTGCATGCCCTGTCGTTTATGGAGTCAAAAATAGTATGTCATGAAGGAGTTTATGAATTCCTGATCCTTCGCATACAAAAATATTATATTTGTTCAACCCAATTTTTGTTGTTGTTTCAGTTGCTACAAAATGGATTCGGGCCAATGATCAAATGTTTACTAGGCAAAACTGTAAACCAGATAAAACCTCGCACCATTTTCAATTTAAAAGCTAAAATAGGAGTAAACATGTTGTGAATACTTGTGAATGACTGACTTCAATCATATGTATTATATCTATATATTAATTTTTTAAAAATCTACTGTCGATTGTTATCGTGTAGCGTTTCTGCCTTTTGTGGTGATGTCGAAACGTTTTTTCAATATCATTATCAAAATGACTAACGCAATGCCACCGGTGAGGACACAAACTAGTATAGCTGTCTCGCTGTCAGTTTTCCTAGGTTGGATACGCCTTCCGAATGGACTTTGTCGAGATACAATTGCAGGCCGTGATGTATCAGTTGAGCCCTGGTTCAGCGTTGGATTTGATGAAATTGTGGTAACGGATGGAATAGTTACTGTTTGTACTGATGCCTCCGCTGTTGGCTTCATTGACGTTATGTATGAAACTTCTTTTGATGGTGTTGATGCGTGTGAAGGTCCTGTAGAAATGATTTGTTCTGTCACATTTGCACTGGGTGAAAAAGATAACCCCGGAGTTGAAGAAGTGGGCAATGATGTATTTGTGGAAACCGAGATCGGTGTTGTTGTCGTACTTTGGGGTGGAAACGATATCGTATTTACGGGTGATGTTGTAGTCGCATCATTCAATGTTCTATTCGCGTTGGGGCTGGACATAGATTCTAGAAGAGCTCCTTTGAGATCCATCAGAAGACTGGTCAAATTAGCTTCCATGATTTTCTTACGAATATCATCACTGTTTGTGGGTAATAAGTCTGAAATCTTCATAGATGATGGTGTTGTACTTTGTTGAATGTTGCCATTTAGTGTTATAAGAATTCTTTGAAGTAGCTCCTCCGGATTTCCAATGCCTTTGAAAGACTTTCCCTCTGAGGACCTCTCAGTTGAGGTAATAGGTTTTAGAGTTTGGTCAGTAGCGGGTGTAACCCGTTGGTTAACGCTAGCTATGTCACCTTTCGTTTCATTTTTGCTAGGAATTACGCTTCCATCTGACTCGTCTTTTGTTCCATTACTAAACTTTGATGTACCTGTGGTTCCGACATCAGGACTGGATGTTGGTTCTACAGATTCATGAAGTACATATTTTGTTGTCGTGTCAAGTGAAGCCACTGTAGTTACTTTCATCGTCGCTTTTAGAACTGATGAGTCTGTCGTCGGTACTATTTTCACGGGATCTTGCTTTTTCTCCTTTGTAATTGCAGCCACGTCATTGCTTTGTGTTACGTTATTAGATACGCTCACTATATTTGATTTTTCAGTTGAGTTGGACAGCTTTTGTAACTCTGTCATCAGTTTGGAGTCGGTTTCTAAAACTGTTACGCGTTCACTACTTGCAGTAGTAGCACCCGTAGTGGTACAAGTATCCTCATGCTTTGGAAGCAACGTTGAAATTTCGATGTCAGACAAAACAAGTTCCAGATTTTCTACAGGTTCCCATTCAAACGTTATCTAACATGGAAAATGCACGCATTATACTTTTCTTGATTGTTTCATAAGCAATGTCAAACATGAAGTTTTAAATTTTTACTTTAACATCCCTTCCAACGGTCTGTCCATCCCAGTTTAGGAAAACACTGGTCTGATTCCACCGAGACTTTCCGTTTTCAGATACTTTCCACTTTGATCCACTCCATTTCCCGAGTAGAAAGTTTTTGTCCCAGAGGCCCTCCCAATTGTCAAATATGATGTCATCGTTGACCTGCAATGCATGTTCAAAAACAATTTGCGTTTTTACATGAACTTAGCACAACGGATTTCGTTTTTTAACTCGATTAACAGAAAAAATCTATTTGAACCCTGCTTCCGGTCGTGTAATGATTTAATACTAGTGTTAGATTACATTTGGGGAGTTTCCGTCCATTATCTTCATTTTCTCAAACAAATTTATCATTGCGTTACTGACGGTATCCATTTCATTTCATTAAATTACTAATGCGTTTTCTAATCAAGCATGGCGATTCAAGCGAGTTTGTACTATTCAACCGCATAAAACACATATCATAAAGTTTTAGATTGATGCCACCTGTCAAAACACATCAAACTAGGAACCCCAAACCTTTTGGGAAAGTATATGGGTTTGAAATGATAAACAATAATTTACTGTAACGTATAGGCCCGGTGGTCTATTTTTCTTTTCCAGGGAAGCTCGCCACATTTTGTATGAAATTTTCGGGTTTTCCTCTTCCTTCTTGATACGATACTCGGTAACAAGTTCCTCACTGCTACTACTACTGCTACTCAGTCGATAATGGTCATTAACTCTGTCCTCATCACTAGAGCGCTTATCCTTTTTAGTTGGTTCCGGACTATCAGCATTTTTCTCTTTGCCATTTCTCTTTTTACTTCTGCCTTTCAAAGCTTCATTACCATCACCGTTTTTATATTTATTTCGATGGCTATGATGCGTCTGTTCAACTTCCGCTTTCTGTTTACGAGAGACTGGCAAGGTTATTTTTAACTTGGCTTGGCTTGGGGCATCTTGAAAACTTTTCTCAGTAACTTCCTCCGTTTTGTCCTCTGTTCCGATAACATTGATCGCATCATCCGAACTTATCGAAGGCCTGGATTTTGGGCCGTTTGAGTCTGATACTGTGTCAGTTTTCGCAACGCTGTCTTTAATTGCGGCCGCTGCTGATTTTAGCATCTCAACAGCTTCAACTAAACTCAACGAGTCAACAGCGGCAGCCGTGGTCAAATTTTTTATATCCGTAGACTCAGGCACAACGCTATTCTGAGTTTCATCCTCGGACGTTTCCGTTGTTGTTTCAGGCATTTCAGCCGGTTCATTATTGTCACTGTTCGGGTCACCATCTGGGACTGATGGTGGCGATAGTGTTACGGAAATCTCGCTGGAAAAAGTATCCGAACTGACAGACCTTCGTTGTCTGGGATTGATGAGAACAATTGCCTCTGACATTTTAGATTCTGAAGGGGAGGATGGGGAGATTGGCAGCGACGCTTTATTTGATTCTGCTGATGTAAAAGAAGTTTTCGGTTTGGACAGCTCCGCATTTGGGCTTGAGTGCACGGTTGCATTGGACATTCCGTGGATCTCTTTGTCATTCGTAAAACTACTAGAATATTTCCCCACTGTAGCACTGTCTGTGCTTGAGTTGAGCAGGGCGTTGGTAGCCAATGGCTCACTTATTTTTCCAATAAAATAGGAAAAGTTGAGAAACATCAATCCGTGTTTAAAACTTTCCAGTGAAATGGTCAACGATGCAGCCGTCGTTTGGGAGGACAAAAAGCGACTTGAATTTTTGAAAGGGAGGGAATGTAAAACTTGAGGAAACTCGGACAGTAACGTGGTAATGTTTCGTATCTGAAACCCTGTCGATTTCCATGTTTCATTAGATCGGCTGTCTGTCTGCTCGTTAGTCTCTGGCTGCTGGTCAGCGTCATCAGGGAGTGAAATGAAGGAGAAAGTTGCATTGTTGCTTGATTGGATTAAGACTTTTCTTAAATCTTTTTGAGGAGCAGCAGATGAGGCAGTGACGTAATGGAATTGGAAAATCAAAAGTAATACTGTTGCGACTTGAGCAAATGCGCGACAACTTAAACTGCTTTCCATTTTTATTATCCAGAGATTTTTGTATATAAAAGCTTTTCTCTACAACTGACAGTTGTTTATATGCAACTTGAGGATGTGTCACTGCAAATTAAGACTTTACTGGCAGTTAAGTTTTTACTTGTCAACTTTAATGCAGTCGGATGCAGCGGTAATATAGGTAGTCATTTAGCGGAATAGCGACAATTTTATTACCGTTAATGGCTACCTTGAACCAATCAGTATGCTGTTAGTAAGACAATAGTTTCTGCGAAATAATATTAAGACAACATTCATCGTAGTAAAGCCCGCTGAATGTTCAGCTTCTTACTCTGGTTTGCAGCAGCAATTAAATTAGTTTGTCACGTTTTCAATGTTTTATTGCTTTTCGTTGGTTAAAATCGATTGTACTTGTCTCAGTACTTCTGTTACAATCATGTACCTATACATAGACGTCCGGCGATAATATACACTTTGATGTATCTACACTATATTTGTCTTAATATATACGTTGTCACATAGTTATCAAAGTAAATGCATAGGCACTGTCCATAAACATCCTACTCTAATAAGAAACCACATCATCGAAGATTTATAACAGGAGAATTGAAGCATTATTTCATTTCTTATATGAGGTATCAAAATTCTTTTACAAGAAGCTTAATTAAACAACTAAAAATGTAACAATTTTAGGTACATAGTTTATAAATTAATCAATATATTCGACATTTATATCTATCACTAATCTGAAACTACCGAAGAGACAAAACTCACACTTGAGCAAAGTATATCACTAATTTTACTCACAAAAAGAACGTTTTCGTCAATATTCCGTATATATGTTCTTCAAATTGGAGTCCATATACAATATACCATAATCGTTCATTGTACGAAAACGTCTGTTGCAGCATTATCACTTACACTAGACCAAACACAATCCCCTAACAATATTATCACGTCCATTTTATTTAGTTTTCCTTAATTTGTACTGTTCCGGAATAACTTGTACTACTACCGTCTCACTTAATTGACAGTAGGCTCAGATTTTATAGGCATAAATGTAAGAGCCCCTTGTGCACTTCCGTGGAGGTACTGATGATGATAGTGAAGAGGGTGTGGGAAATGATGGATCGGAGAATTAGCTGCAGTTCCATTTTGATTGAGAATACTGATGTTACCACCATTTACGGGAAAGCTGGAGAGTTTCGCTGAGTGAGAATTAATCAGTTGCTGATGACCAATTTTAGGGCCATAATGGTAGTTCCCATTACTGCTAGTGTTGAGATCATCCAAATCAACCGTATAGGGTCTTCTCGTAGGTGGTGAGTTGCTTTCTCTGGATGATGTGGATTTACTTGTTACACAACGAGTTCTTGCTCCAGCTTTTCGTGGATCTGTATTTGTAACTGTCACCAGCTGTCACATCACCGAAATTCAATTGGTGAGAAAACCAGGAAAAAATCCAACCAAGGGAAGTGGCAACAGCATCGAGAAAAAAACAAAAATGAATTACTTAATTAAATGTGTGAAAATTTGGGCGCGGCAGGATTAGGATATGATATTCTGTGAAAATGCAGTTCAATACATTAGGGATAATGAAATGCTGATTGGAGTAAAGATAAGATAATGTTATCAGCTCTCAGTCAACCAAAAACCGAAGGGAAAGTGGGGAGAAAAGTTTTATTCTAGAATGAGAATATTTTTTATGTACAAAACTTCTATTTACCTCCAAAGGTGAAGACAAATTGTCTTCTGAGGGTGTACGTCTTGGAGGCAAACATCGAAGTTCTGTGATTTGCATTCCGTTACTAGACCCAGAAGGGGAAAGTGGGTTGGTTTGCATGGAACGAGGACGATTGTGGCTGAGCTCCTAAATGAAAAAACCTAAAAAAGTATGATTTATACCGTCCTGAATAGTTTTCTGCAGAATAAAAAAAGACTCCAGCAGTATATCATTTTCGGTTAATGTTATTACATGGCAAATTAAAAGCTATAAATCAAGTTTTTCTCAAAAATGTTTGCAGAACGAATTATAAGAGACGACCGTAAATTACTTTAGCTAAAACATCTTCATATTTACTTTTGCTAACCTGAGCTTCCACCACTCCTGATGAATTATCCAAGCGAAATCGTTTTCCGTGAAAGCTTGGCCCATCTGCTGAAGTTTCTCTAGTTTTAGAGTGCATTCTTAAGGATCCATCTTCGTATCTAGATTTCGTATTAATATCATTGTTATTTAAGCTGTTGTGCGAGGAGAGAGTGGATGCAAAGCTGCTCCCAGGAATCGGAATGCTAAACGTTGAACTGACGGCCGCATAGGGAAGGCCACTTTCTCGGAGAACTTGCCGGGATAAGTGAGAGGAGCTCTTCCCTTTTAGTGAGCAAGGCAGGAATGTGTTTGCATAGCTGAGAGGCAGCTTCATTAATCGCCAACTCGTGCATAGAAAGGGGTTTCGAACTTTTTCGCTTTGCATCAGCCCGTCCATACACGGCTGCGACTCTCCTCACTTCTTCCATTTTCCGAGGGTCAGCATCAGAAAGGCGAAGGATGAGCTAAAAGGTTGCATTAAATATTTATTAAGCATTAATCATTCATTCTACTAAATGGCAAAATGTATCAAATTCACCACAGATTTGCTGTACATTCATACCTCGTAATCCGCTGATGTCTTTCTCTTCGCTGTAAACTTTGGGAGAGCGACGGTAGAAGGTAAAGATCGAATGAGGTGAATGGCTGCCTCGGCAAGTTTTTGCACTTCGTGGTCTTGGAGGGAAAGCGGCACTGGTGAGACGGAATTACGACCTTCTGGATGCGGAGAGCTGGCAATGGACGATATGGGGCTGCTAAGCTCACTATTTGTTCGGATTCGGGTTTCTAAAAAGTTACTTGGGATGATCTGGTCAGCGGGGATTTTGATGTCCGATAGTAACAGCGGTGTAGATGATCTGTGTGATTGTTTCTCTTTCCCATGTGCATTGTTTAATCTACTGTCATGGTTTGGGGTATGTGGAGACCCTTGACCACTTGATTTAAGGCTTTCTAATGCAGAAGCCAAATGCGGATGCATATCCGTTTGGGAATGAAGCAAACTTCCACTTGAGCTTCTCGATCCAATGTCATTATCTGAGTTAATGATTCCTGGAGACTGGCTTGCAACAGCGATTGGAGTTGTTAACACGGCTGTTTCTGGAATTCCTGCGATGCCGTTGCTCAGAGTAGGAAATATTGCGGAAATCATTGGACCAGGTATGGGTTGATAAGGTACATGTGATACGACTGGACTTGCGCCAGCGGCAGCAACTAATTGAGGCAGTGTAGCAAGTGGAGTAGGGCTGGAGCCAGGATAACCCGGAGGGAGAACAGGCGCTTGAAACAAGGCTACAAGATAATTATACAGTTTTAATTACATGTTGACTAGAAATCTTCTTGGGCAACCTATAAAATTGTTCATTTTCTACCTGGCTGTGTCATCCATTCCTGCAAGGCTTTTTGAAGTCTTCGTACATGCAACGGCTTGGATGCCATACCGATCAAAGCCATTATTTCAAGAAACTCTTCTTCGCCAGCATCGCAAAGCTGTTGCACATCGTCTCCTCCTAGCTCTATCATTACATCAAAGTAGTTCAACAAATTTGCTCTTTGAAGCACTCGGAAGAGCTGGAGCTCGCATTCGTTGGAAGGAACCCCAGTCAGAGCCACTGTAAAAAAACAGAATTCATATTCATCCTATTAAAATTTCGGCAATCAATAAGGTGATTGAATTTAAATTGACTGATGTATGCACATGCATATTGCCTCTGCTATTCTATTCTTACCCAACAATAAACATAATGGATGAATTTTATAAATGATATCTAGTATCTACCAATATGTTAGTTGATATTGGATTTTGAAAATCTTTAAACGACCAGGGTAAAGTGATACAGTATCTACGTATCTTCCAAAATCTCGAATCCCAGCCGCGCTCAGGAGGTTTCACTTGTCCAATCGCGTCCCCCATGGGGAAAAACCAACTCATATCTCGTAACATTATAATGATGAATATCTGGTGCGCTCAGGTACCCCTGCTACGCATGCAAAGCACATCTAATTCAGTACTATGTGTTTAGGAACAAATCCAGGTTATTTTGAGTTTTTCTCATTTCCTTTGTTTGTCTAATTCATCACTCTGCCGTAGTTATCCTGATTTTGTTTTCAAAATCAGCAAGATACATATAAAATGATAGCCAAATTCAGACAGCACTGGGATAGCACAACTCAGTAAGCCTTTTTAATCCAACCGCTCGCTCATTTTTATTCCAGCTCCATGAAGAAAATGTGTACCGTCAACCAACCTAACCACGAGAATTTTAAAATTACACAAAATGCCTTCGCATTTCACAAAGAAGCCCAGCGTGAAACCTTACACTTCATCAATGCGGCTTCAACCAGGATGACTAGCATGAAAAACACTTCGGCTAAACTAAAATTTCCGACATCAAGCAAAAAAATGACAAAATGGAAGAAGTGTCTGTCTGCACGAAAGAAAGTAAACATCAAGTTTTAGACAGTCACTCAACCATGAATTGTTGCAGGAAAAATCCTTCTCATGCAAATTAACAAGCTCATTGTATTCGTTAGAAACACTAGCATTAAAAACGCGAAATGAAGTGCGATCTCAAGTATCTCCTCTTTCAATATTTTTTTTTCTGTTGAAAATAACCAGCCTGGTTCCGTTACTCAAAATGTCTTTTGCAGTTACCCCACTTATTCGCTTCCTTGAATTTTAGAATCATAAAGAGCTATGCCGATTATAATATTTGACTGATATATATTCTATTTCTCAGTCTAATATTATAATCCTGTCTTTGATGACGATAAGTAAGGGGGTTAGTTAGACTTAAAGGAATTAAAAGACTGGTTGTTGTACAAACAGATTTTTACCAACTGGCACTTCCATCTACACATGTATCTTTCACTCTGACCGTGGTGATATATGAGAAAATGAATATGCCGTAACACATCGTGTTCATCATCTTGTCGTTTTCACTCCTGTTGCGCTTTACTCCGTTTCCTTTATCAATGTGACTGGTTGTTTAAAGCTAGGGAAAAACAAAAGCAGATTTTCTTCAACGTGGAGTCAGTCTTCTCTCTAATTTGAGAAAATTATCGGGATGCGATTATCGAGTTAGGAACATATTGGTCTTATCTCAGGATTCCTTCAGTACTTTTTCACCGGCACCATCGCACCGCCGTGATCAGAATGCAAAGCTTACTCATTCATTTGATTCAAGGTTGCTTAGCTTGCTTGTTTTCCCTCAAATATGTACACATCTCAATTCATTCACAAGAGACTCTAACCTAAAGGATTTCCAAGGATTATGGGGTAGAGTGATGATGATATATATACATTGGAAACTCATGCTCACTGGGCGAGAGCAAAAAAAGCTGCATATTCATGATTTTTTTTGTTGGATTTAACATTTCTCTTTTTTCTTCTTAAAAAAAGTTTTTAATACTTTTTTTATCTTGAAAGAGAAGTAAAAGGGGTGAGGGAAGACTTTTCCCCTAGATTTCTGTCTTGATAACAGAATGACGGGCTACAAGCAAGTAAAAAAACGACAGCGACATATTATGTGTAATCAAAAGGGAGCCGAACAAAAATGTATGGAGGGTGGACGAGTAGAAAATTTTTACTTGTCGCTTTGTGGTGAACTTTATGACGATAAAGTGTTAAACAAATGAGTAGTCTTACTATCAACTATGTTCTCCAATATACATATCATCCTGCGACACGTCGTTAAGTAATCTGAAGCTGTTTTCCCCAAATAGTACGAAGCTCATTTCCGTTTTGTTGTAAAATATGTATGCGTACACTAAGAGAGAACAGAAAAATAGACAGAAAAGCCATGTAAACCTTGTGTATCTCTAAATTCCTCACAGAATAGTGGAAACCTTTGTCGCTGTGTCGTCGTTTTAAATAAGAGAAATGATAGGATAATGAAATGTAACGGCCCTTCAAGAGCTCCAGAACATTCGCCGACAAAAGAATGTCAGCTGTCAACAAAGCATTTATGCCAATGCCACTGTCAAATGTCATAAAAGAAACTTGGAATATAAACTGTTTCAAATTCATAAGTATACCTCAGAGTGTGCATACAACGAACAGGAAGTAGTAACGAATGACATGGCTCCTAAACACGAGCACATCTAGCGTAAAAGTTTTTTAAAAATCTTCGGTAGTTAGCATTTTAGCTATTTGAGCAACTCCGATGAGAAAATTGTTCCAAAGCGCCATATGCAACCGTATATCTGTAAAGAATAATGTATTGCTTGTGATGACTCACAAAGTTTTATGTGTAGGGAACTCAAGTCTGTTATCACCGAATACGTATGGATAGACATGAGCGTAGTCCGTCGACGTCTACTACGAAAGGACACCTGTTTACATATTTTTACGATTTCTATTCTTCACGCAAAATATAATAAAGTTTAATAATCTGTAATACATTTTTGTAGCTTTCTTTTATCCTTCGAAATAAGATGAGTTTTCAGTTTTAGAGCTACAATTTTTCTGTTTGAACGTGTCGAATCCACTGGAGTTTTAATGTGTTCTTGTTCCGTAGTAATAACTTTACTGTATCCATACATTGTACAAAAAACCGAAGTACAAAAAATATAATTCTTTGAAATGAGAAGGAACACACTGAAAGTAAGCAAGTCAAAATGTTGTTTTGGCTAAAAAATATCGACGTGATGTATGATATGACGAGAATAATTTTCAAGTAGAAATAAACTCTGCTGCTTTTTTTTTGTACCGAGATGAACTCGTTTTTATTTGAGTTTTTTTGTGATAACTCAAAATTCATGTCTTTTTCGTTGCTTTCCCTAGTCATGTATTCCAGATTTTTTGTTTATTTCGTCTTTTCCGCCCTCTGTAAGTGTATCTTCTGATCTGTAGCTATCAAGTATGAGGATCTGTACTTCATGGTTGTTTTTACACACAAAAAATATGAGTTTTTCAACTATATCACGTACTTTTGCTGCGTGTCAGCTTAGCTTCAGTGATGATGATGTAACAGTTTCAAATTATCTTTTTTTCAGAGACAGACACACTTTTTCTTGATTGTAGTCCACTATAAGAAACGTTAGTAGTTATATCTAAGACACATTTTTGCTCGTTCCGAGAGGAGTCTATACTTTCATATGTGTGTGTGTCCATCCGGGATGCTAAATTGCATGAGTACTGGCGGTAGGGATATTTTTGTTTTTATGAAGGCAAAACGGACTTGAGGAAAAAGGAAAGCAACCATAATATCCCAAAAGACTTCATTTTTAACATATGAGTCTTCGTGTAAACACATCCACACATACTCAATAAACAGAAATTGAACAAAAGCTCTGAAAAAAGATCATTTCTTTGAGTGACGACTGTCTGCATCTGGTGCAGGATAAAGCTTAATGCCTGCAGGCATCGTATTACGAGCATGTTGAGTAAAATTAGTTGGATAGTTAATAAAAACAAAAATTCATACGTAAGCTAGAAAGCAGGCAGACAGCTTTTTATGCCGCTGGAATAATGATCAAGTTGTTGAGAAGTTTTGATCACGGCACCTACTCAAGAATAAGATGAAGCGAAGGGAACGGTTTTTTTTAGAGATGTTCAAAGCGTATTTTTAAAGTAATTAACAGAAACATAAACATAAACAATCTTCAATTACGACGAAAAAACTATAGCCTTCTTTTTTATCTGTTTATTTGAAGTAAATTTGAAAAATTCCCCCAGCTCGTCTATAATAAACGCCGAATATACTTGTGTAAGGGGCGAATAATGAGGAAAACAGGATTTGCTGATGATAAAAACTCTTTGAATTCCGCTGAAATCGTTTTTTGCTCTGATTTAAATTGGTTCTTTGTTGCGGTTCACCATGGGCTGTTGTCTCCATTGTAGTCCTCTACAGAAAAGGTTCTTTAAAACTATTCATAACGTCAATAACGCTGTCTGCGTTCCGATAGAAATTGTGGACAGGAATAAGGTTTGGAATGGGGAAAATGTTTTTTGTGAGGGTTATCTAGAGGTGTTTTCATGTTCTCAATAGATCGATCTTCCTCCAATTGATTGAAAAGAAAACATTCAGAACCACGATCAGATTTGACTAAACACTTTGCATACCAGAAGGGATAATAATACGAACAATTAATCGACACTGTGGGGATCCCCCCATTTTTACGGGAAAATCTTTGTAAAACAGTTTTTTGATCAACTGGCTCTTGCATGATAATGTGACAATGAAACTTTAATTAAGCATTATTGATTGGAACGTCTTGAATTTTAAAGTCGCAGCGATTCCGACGAAGAGAACATGGTTGTATATTATTAGCATATGGTATACACAGTATAAAACATTTCTCGTCACTTTCAACTTTCAAAATTGCTTCGGAGTAATTGTGAACTTTATGCATAAAAATGTGATAAATTTGTCAAATATAGCTAACCATCGAGAATTTCTTTTCGTCCGGATGATGTTTACAGTAATAAATCACTCTGCATTATTTTCATTTCAAGAGATTTATTTTGTGATTGTTGATCCAGGTTGATGCTTCTCAGGAGTTTTAAGTAGTCTACAACCCATAAAGGTTGCTTCCGATATAAACACAGATGCAAAAAAAATCAGAAGTACGACAATTAAGCGAAATCAACAATGCATGGAAAATATCTATTACAATAGCAAGTAAATGGAATACATTAATTTGAATGGTTGCAATAGAATTAATGTATATTCCTATTCTTTCTTATGCATATTATCTGAAATGTTATAAGAAGCAATATGTGAAATATTTAATGCCATGAAAAGCAATTATTTTAAACATAATGGAAAATGCTCAAGATTTTACTCGTGCAACTTCATGCGCTAAAAGCAAGTTCAGTTTTTTTTGCTCACAAATAAACAATACGAAGTGTAAATGAATATGCAAAAGTGCAATATAAGATCCATGCGTACATTAAAATTACAATGCTTCTATTTCTACCTTTTCGTATCCTAAGATTATGCATACTACCATTATCGTCATTACATGCACAAAAAATGCATTTTTTGTCTTGCATTCTTGTATGAAAGATAATCCAATGAATAGATTTCAACGAAATATTTCTCAGCCACTCTTTTAAAACATAAGAAAAAAACTTAGTTTTTTATTCTATTTACCTTGTTGAAATCATAAAAACCTAACGTCCTTACAGATAACAACGCATATGCATATTCGTCTACCTGGCTCTATACAACAAATACAACCCAACCCTTTTTCTCATCATTCCAAGCGTGATTTATATAAGAAAAAACACATAATATGCTTTATCCATGCATCTAATTCTACATCAAGGCTACTTAACAGCTACTGTATTGTTGTGGGTTATTAACAATGCTGCCTCCAGTGATGATGAGAACGTATTTTTACAGAGGTAAAATACAGCCATGGTTGTAGCAACATCTTATTGAAGTTATACAAAAATACCAATGCAAAGATGCATACCTCGAGAGGCATTGTATATCGACTGCTTGTCTATTTCTTGTGGTGATCTTATACACCAAGACTGAGTTGCATGTAAAGAAACTTCAATTTGTGCTCTAAGAAGAAAAAAAACCGTGGACATAAAAAACTGAAAGGAAAATGCATAAAAAAATTAATGGATGCTGCACGGCTGGAATGCTACCGTATTTTTTATACGATAGTTTACCACCCTCCTCTCTTTTATTCATCTCGACAAGCAAAAAAAATCCAAGGTAAAGTAAGGCTAGAGTAAAAAAAATAATCAAAACGTGTGTTCCGCTTTACGAAGTATGCATATCTAAAGTATAAACATTGACCGTATTACCTGGAATGCTGGAGAAGTCAATATTTACGTGTGGCATTTGGTATGCAAGATGTGATATGCATAGGAAAAAAACGAGTTATCACTTCCATCTTCCCAGGAATATTATAAAAAAAGATTTTTTTTTGTCTCAGGCATGCACGTAAAAAAACTGTTTTCAATCTTAGCCTTGTCAAAGGAACTTTCCCAGGATTTGATAAAAATCAACTTTGTTCTATCTATGTAGGTAGCTCATACATTCCAAATATGTGCGGAAACAACAGAAGACAAAAAAAAAAACGCAAGAACACAACACGTTTCCTTTTTTGTTCTTAAGATTGATATGCCTCTTGAAACAAAGCTTGAATGTAAACAATATGTTTAGTAGAAACCTCAAATTATTTGAGATTTTTTTCTGGAAAAAAGCCATACCTGTACTTGAACGAAAGTTTCAAACATATATTTATAGAAGCTAATGAAGAGACGATAATCGTAAAGAGTCCTTTTTTCTGAGGAGACAGTGATGTAGAATTACACACATCGAACTCACAACCCACAAGCGTGTTGAGTCCTAACAAAAGGAGAAAATAACTAGATTGAATGTTTGGATTGATTACTTTGAATTGACGAAGCTTTTAGTTAGCCTAAGGAAAACGAGAAAATAAGTAGATGCTTTACAGTTGGAGTGGTGGTGCATCAATGGCACCTTTTTTTACCTGCTCATCATCTTCTGCACGAAACCAAGTTGAGCAGGTATCTTCGCATGCTAAGATGTGTCAAGTTGCACCAAACCGAGTACCACAATACCACCGTCTAGACCTGAGACAACAGGCTTTTGAGGAATGTTTAGCTGAATTGAACCCGTGTGATTCAAAATAAAGGAAACTGAGCACTTTGTATCATTTTGCTTTCTGGATAATGACATTGATTATGCTTCGTAAGATTCATCTAATCAATTCTGGAAATAAAAAGATCCTCTTCAGTATATAATTTTGAGACTAATGCACATTACAAGTTCGGGATCGGTGATTGTTGCATGTGAAGATTTGAGGCAGTCAACGAAAATTGATTCCGATTGTGATGCATTTTTAAAGTAACCAAAATGAAAAGTAGACGCGGCGGCGGTATGTCCAACTACTCTGACCTTTAGCTTCGTGAGACTTTCAACTTTGTATCGTAGAGGTAAAGAAAAAGCGTTAGCAAAATATTTTTGCATACGAAAAGATGGATTTTTTATGTAAAAATAAGTGTGTGCTATTTTTAAGTTTTAGAAGGACGTATTATAATTAGTAATTAAAAGATCGATTAAATTTTTCAATTACGTCAATAGATATTCCACTGACGTCAATTAAAATGTAAATTGCTAAACACTTTGGCAAGGATGTATCAATATTTTTGTTACAAGGTTCTTGGGCTATTATTATTAGCAAAATAACTTGTACACAAGTCCAATTTGCTTCTAATGCGGATACCAAATATTGTGTACTTACTTACACTGCTCACATATCATAGTTTTGGAACAGGCAGTAGTGTTGAAGTGGTGTAGGTGTAACTGTGTGGACTTGTCTTAAAAATTAAGGTTAACTATCAAGGTCTCAATAGGTATGTCTCTCTTGTGCATTCCATTGATACAATGAAGTTTTGACAAACGAAAGTTTCCGACCATGAATTTTAATAAATGAAAACTGTGGTTAGAGCCTGCTGTGTAGTTATCTGTCAGCATGAAAAACACGGAACTTCAAAAAAAACCTATATGAAACGCCAATGTATACATATACCCGGGACATATTACTACGCGTCGCTAGCATGTAGAGAGATCTCAATGATACGGGTATCAATCATTCCAAAACATTTTGTACTTTCATTTTAATATACGTTCGGTCATGGTTGTGATATTTTGTCACCTGTCGCGTGACATTTTTCATACTCTGAGAGGTAACAAGTAGAGAGATCAATCAAGATCATAAGGCCAAGAATAATGCGTTAATCCTTTGAGTATCTTGTAACGTTTAAAAAATTAAAAACAAGTTTTTTTACGAACAAAGCAGTTTATTCCGAACCTCATATCGCCGAAAGAAATAACACTCGAAAAAACCGTGTTATGTGAAATATTGTAATACCAAAAGTATTATAATTAAGCATAGTATTCAGAACTTGATACGAGATATTGTATGAGCCTGCATTCGGAACCGTGATGCTCAGTTTGGGTCCAAGAAGAATCAGACCTCTTGCTGACGAGAACGATGAGTTTCGACATATCAATGTCCTGACCCCTGCCATCGAGGAATCCCTTACGCTACAATTCTGACTGATGATACATCGCTACGTTTCATATTATAAGCTCTGCGGCTTTATCGTAAACACAAGAAAACACAATCCCTCAGAATTTCACGTGTTTTATTGGAAACATTAATTACTCTTATGAGCACCAAATAACTACTAGAAGGTATTTGCAATGGAATTGATAATACAAACTTGGCACTGCAGAGGTCCTCCAGTCTTTTTTCATAGATGTACTTAAGTGAAAACAAAAACCAGCACCCCTTCTAAAGACTTGTGCTAACAATACGGGACCATGAAAAATTATTCTACTCCAAACAAAATTTGTCGGCAATTCCTCATACGACTTAAGAGATGAAGGGAAGGAAGGCAAAAAAATCATTACAATATGATTAAATCTTAACCACTGAGGCGAAAAGCAATAAAACATGGAAAGTTTATAATCTGAAGTCTTCCGAATGTGCCATGTGTTAATTGCTTATGTACAGAGAACTTGGAGAGGATGTAATGTAATGCGTACACGATTAAAAACGTTAAAACNGCGAAAAGCAATAAAACATGGAAAGTTTATAATCTGAAGTCTTCCGAATGTGCCATGTGTTAATTGCTTATGTACAGAGAACTTGGAGAGGATGTAATGTAATGCGTACACGATTAAAAACGTTAAAACAAAACTTTAGTAGGAGGAGCCATACGAGTTAAGTAACAAACGGAGATTCGAAATGGCATAAGTTCGTTAGAGGCATTTTTGTTGGAAAGGGTACACATTGAGATTCATTATTCATGCCAGCTCTAGAAACTCTTCTTTTTTTTTCAAAGTCGCAGAGTCTTCTTGCTTAAAAGCTTTTCTTGTAATAGAAATCACCTGAGGAATGGCTCACGAGCAACGTTGAAAAACATGATAGGTTTCAAACGCCCATCTAATTGTCTTCTTGACGGTAACTCATTTTCACGTTCTGATGCGCTATAGAATCGTGAACGAGAAGCCAGATCTCTCGGCTTTACGTTACTCCAACCTGAGACCACTAATGCCTTCGTCTACAAATCAAAAATTGTTTTTCTTTATTACTCTGGTGATGGTACAATATTGGATTTTAGTGTTACAAGTGACCTTTGACATTACTCTACTGTTGTGTTCTTCTTCGGTAAATAATTGTGTTTTGGAAGTGCGTGCAGTTTGCTCCAAGCTATCATATATTAACGAGAAGCATGGCTCGTGCTGAATTACATTATTTTTTCAATTGTGATGCAAGGCTATGTACATCCGAGATGACTGGTAGAAATAAGAATATGCGAGGAGAACATTAAAGTTAATTCCATGTGAAATCTGTGTCACAACTACAAATAGGTAACTAAATAGTAAAAGAAAATACTTTTGTGGCGAAACCAGACAAAGAATCTAGTACACACGCAGTAAGAACATACACCCCACTGGCACAAAAATCGACTATCAAATTTTTACTGCTGTAGAAAGCAATCAAATTAACGCTGGGAAACCTTTTACTTCTGAGATTCAATAGGCATAAACAAAAGGAAATCGATTTTGCCAAATTATGCAGCATTGTTTTCTTTCTCATTTTCGTGAATATCTTATGAATTTGAGTAATGCCCGAAGTTGCTCCAGCAGGGTATGAGGGTATTTTTTTCCTTAGTAAATTGATCCACTAGTATTTTGTAGCTCTTTTAAAAAGAGAATGAAATGCATAAGCCCTGTCGGATATATTCAAATTTTGGTGACTGTGTTTACGTTATGTGCCCCGAAAGAGAATCTGGGAGAAAGAAGTTGCATTTTGTTTTGATTTTGCACAATAAATGCATAACGTGATAGAAAACGAAGTGCCGTAAATCTGTTCTGCAGCCCAATTTATCAAAAGCAGATGCTCTCGCATAACAAGGTAGACATATAGCATGTATCTTTCATCATTCTGAAAATCTCATTTCAAACTTATGCATAAAAATAATCAGATTTAAGTTAGAGTTAGAAACATTTCAAAAGTAAAAAACTATAAGATTTTGCGTAAAATACTAGTGTTTCCATTCACTCCGAATGCATCTAAGATGCACCCCAAAAAACCATCCTAACTCAATATGTCTTGCTTTTGAAAGCAAAAATGTCTTGTGTCCTGGGTCCCACATTCACCGCTTCCCACCCAACTGTACAGCCTCCTGTCCTAGAAGTAAACATTTTTCTCAAAAATGGAACTTGACAGGTTGCATTTATTTTTCATTTTTGTGCGTACATGAAAGTGTCTCCGGAAAAAATAGAGGATTACGCTTCACACTCAGACGCATTTTCGTGTTACTATGCTTCATTGAAAAAAATAAGCTTCACGTTCAGAACTCATGGAAAATCTCAACGAAACTTGAAAAAAACCCTTTGCAGACAAACTGGAGGAGTGAGGATGAATGAACTACTACTTGAAAAATAAACAGAAGAAAGCATTTTTTTTACTTACAAGTTCCATTAACGTTTTGGCTGACAATTCTGTTTGTGTTGGTGGCTGGATGCCCACCGTCGCTTGCAGTAGATACTGGATTCTCAGAATTTCCTTTAGGTGCTGTACAAAGTTACGAACGAAATGGGATATATGTATTACGAAAGCATGACCTTGGGGTCAGGAGACCACCACCGCTGGAGAGAAGTTGTGTTTCTATGAAACAAGCCCACTTACCACCCGAACACGAGGAAGATGTAGTAGACGAGGCTGACGGTGAGTTGGGTCCTGTTTGAATTCCACTTCCAGCACTGCTCGTCTTGCCATTACCGTTGCTACAATTCCGTGACGAGGAGGATGTGCATGATGACGATGATAATGATGAATTACCATTTTTACTCGATTCTGATGCACATCCATTCTGGAGAGACTCAGGAAAGCCATCTGGAGTAAAAACCGAAGCAAAACAAAGTTTTAATGTGTGTAGCATATAGTTTTTTTTTCGTTTTGACATATATCACGGGGAAAACACGAAAATACGAATAGTGTTCGAACTACTGGACTAGATTGCTCAATCCTTGAAGATACGTATTTTTTTATTTTTTGGGGTAAGATTTAATGCTCCATTTCGTCATACTAAATCATTCTTTACTTCATCTCGAACCCAAAATCGCGTTACGACTATGGAAGTAGGCATCACGCAATAGATTATTTTAGTGCAGACACATGCATTCTCAGTTGAAAAAATAATCACCAAAACTTTGGAGAGTTCTCTTCCTTTTGATATAAGATGCGCGACACTGAAGTGAAATAGCCTGGAGCTTATGAAATGTCGAAAATTGTCAATCGTAGGGAACCGACAAGTAGCATAATTTGATTATATCAACTCTTTTGGCCTACCATCTGAGAAATAGACCGATCGACATTTCTTCGGATGGTTGGATAAATGAAATGACCTACGGCTATGAAGATAAAAAAAATATTATTCCGCGTCAAGGGAGGTTGATAGAAGGGGTGGCTTTTCTGTGGTGCATTTACCATATCATACGCAATTGCTGATGCTACAAGAAAGAATTTCATATCTTGCTGAATTTACCAAAGCTTCCATCAAAGGTTTTCCTGCAAATTGAGCCTTACATCTTATGTTAGCGGCATTTGACGTTTTGTAGAAAGTTGTGCGCTAAATCATTTGCTTCCTTTTCCATAAAAAACTGACCTTACAGCCAACTTCTTAAAAGCTTCTTTACATTTGTTTGAAAATGGCATGGTCCTGGCCTACAGTTCATCAGATTGAGAAATAAGTGGGAGGGTTGACCCTAAGCTTTTTTTGATTGCCCAATCACATGGTGACTTTAGATTTAGAAAGAATTTCATATCTTGCTGAATTTACCAAAGCTTCCATCAAAGGTTTTCCTGCAAATTGAGCCTTACATCTTATGTTAGCGGCATTTGACGTTTTGTAGAAAGTTGTGCGCTCAATGATTTGCTTCCTTGTCCATAAAAAACTGACCTTACAGCCTACTTCTTAAAAGCTTCTTTACATTTGTTTGAAAATGGCATGGTCCTGGCCTAGTAGCTGTGTGCAAGAGAACAGCAGTGATAGTTTTTTTTCTTCTCTAAGTTTCTCTTGAACCATGTAGTAGAGCTATAATATAACCGTACATTGCAGTCATGCGGTAACCGAAATGACGACTACATATCATAATTTTTCGTTATACCAGTTATATGGGCTCGCTTGACAATATCTTTTAATTTTTTCAGTTTTCGAAAAAAAACAATGACTGTGATTGGTCGGTGAAAAATTTTAACAATTTTTGGGTCAACCCCCCACTTATTTCTCAATCTGATGAACTGTAGTAGCTGTGGACAAGAGAACAGCAGTGATAGTTTCTTTTCTTCTCTAAGTTTCTCTTGAACCATGTAGTAGAGCTATAATATAACCGTACATTGCAGTCATGCGGTAACCGAAATGACGACTACATATCATAATTTTTCGTTATACCAGTCACTTTAAATCAGTCACAACGTTGTTTGCAGTACTAATAGCCTGTTAAAATCCTCCAGCAGTTTTATCGTTATATGGTGCGATACCTTCTTTGGTGCTATGTAATCTGAGAAATACTTGCATCGTGTTGTCTGCCGATTCTTTCTTGTGGAGTTGGTTTGCGATCATATGCCCATTCATTCAAAGCACTACCAACAGCAATAATTTTACAGATTCGGATGTGCTGTTAATATACAAGTAGAAGCTGTTGTTTATCACCCAACGCGTACTGTAAAAGGTAAAACAATGGCTTTAAAAATGTCGACATAAAAAACGGACGTTATTAACTGGCAGACTACTACAAAAAACTCATCAACAGCTCATCTTCAGAAAAAAATACGTGTAAGTCTTTACCGCACTACGGTATCTGTAACAAGCATGCAATTTAAAACAAAAAATGTGTTATGAGTCTTTTTAATGGATAGAGGGCAATTCCAAATCAGTAATAACACAAGTCACTATCTGAAGGGAAGCCGCCCTCAAAGATTTCTTTATGAAATCGGCTTCCGTATATACACTGAATATATACGCGTTATATATTCAGTGTAGAATTTCGTAAAATTAGTTTTGTAAATGCATTTTCTATTGCATAGGAAAAAATAGGCACAAAAAATGTTTGAAATGAGGCAGTATAGTTAACGAAATATAAAAAAATTCCTGCTCAGTAAGCCTCCAGTCATCCATTCCATGCCATTTTACGGCTCATTCCAAGCATCGTTTCGTCAGGCAATGGAGTATACTTATCTTCTTTAACTGTTTCGCTCCATCGTGTTGAAATGCGAAGAAGTTTTTAATTTAGAGTGATATACTTCTATGGGTAAAACGATGCTACTCTTGCAATTAAAAAAGTATGCGTTAATTAATTAGACAAGTAAACCGCTCTTTAGCTCATAGAAGAAAAAAGAATCTGTACTTATTACGCAGGAAGAACCTTGCACGAGGACAGGTTGCTTATCTAAGATCACATTTTTTGTAAAGACAACAGTTTTTTGTTCTGGAAAAACTGGTATAAAAAAGCTAACAAAAAACTACATAGCGTGAACATACAAAGCATTTCAAACCTGGTAAGTTTATAAAATAAATCTTTTCCTCATCTAATGTTATTGGGACAAAAAACATAACTCGTTAAGAATTGGACAAAAACGTGCTGGAAATGGGGAGCTGTGACAAGTTCCTTGTAAACTAAGGTAAGCATGTTGGCTTTATAATTCAATGGTATCTTTTGAGAATGCAAGTAAAAAATGTAAAGGTCATTAAAAGACAAGAAAAAATGCATGATAAACTTACTAGTTACGTCTGACGGATCGGGAGAGTTGAGGGAGATATGAGGGTGACTTAATGTTGGGCTTTGGCTGGGAAGGTGCTCCTGATTGTGAGACGAGGGCACACCCTTATTAGCGCAGGTCGTGGGAGCGATCACAGCAGGCGATGTGGACAAACAAGAGTTTTGCTTGACACCACTTGAATTTAAAGAGGGAATGCCTCCTGCCCCCGAAGATATTGAGACAGATGGAGGGCCAGCAATTGTCCCAATGTGACCCTGGCCAAGATTTATCACTGGAGTATTGGTGTTGTTATTGTTATTACTGTTATGGCTGTTAGGGTTGTTTATCGTGGAAACTGTCATTACAGACGGTGTTACTCCTGGAGTGTGTTGTTGTTGTTCCTCGTGATGACCATTGGGAGCAATGTGTTGGGATCCAGCTGCGGGCGAAGAATTTGATTTCACATTTGCCTTTCCAAAGTTGACACTGGTCCCAACATTTTTTGTCAGTGGGATGGCTCCAGCTGAACAAGTAGAGGTTGCATTAGCATTATTCTGGAAATGGCTGTTCATTAGGGAATCCGAAGCAGCATCGGAATTTCGTCTATTCTTGCAATAACTATTATTTGAATGGTCATTTAATGGAAGTGGAGAGGATGATGATGAGCTCCGACCTGTAGTTGATCTCCTGCGACCAACAGGATCTACTAACGGCACAGGTGAATGCATTGCTTTTTGTGGTAAAAAGGGAATTATCGAAGCAATGACATAAATTACAATCAAAATCACTGCTTATAGCAAGGTAATGCTTTGCTTGTAAACGTTAAAACATTTTAACTTTTTTTATCATTGCTCTTTGTAGTCCCGAACAAATACGAGCTGTATACGCACTTTTCGTTAAACACCAGACGTACAGTTTTGTATTTCAAAATGGCATGTCCCGGAAGACCATTATCTGAAACCAAAAAATAGTAAAAACGATTTTATTTTATGTCAAAAATCATGGAAGCATTTTTGTAGCTGAATCCACATACATTTTTGCATTTTACAATTTTTTCGGGGGGGAAATTCGGCTGCGCCCTTTGCGTCCTTTCTTTAGAGCGCAGCGCTATTAACTTTGTTTTAAATTCTTTTGGAATAGTGTTGATAAGTTCATGAAAACGAAGAAAACGCTTCCTTTCTACTACTGCGTGTTCTTTTAATGAGACTGTTTATGAATTTCCCCTACACTTTTATTACATTCTTATGACACCTCTAAACATTATGGGGTTTTGAAATGGGCCATTTTCATTTACATGCAAGCTTAACTATGTGGGAACATTTCCTGAAATTTGCAAGTTCTAGTACTAAGTTCATCGGGTTTTTCGTAGATTGTATATATGTACGTATACGCCGAGTTGGACCAAACAATTTGCGCAGCACATCTTTCAAAAATTTGCGAAAATATGTTATACCTGTATTCAGCTCTGCGCGAATGCTTATTATAAATGCCAACATTTTTCGTAAAAGGTTGAACTCTCTTTGTTATTCTCCACTACAAAAAGTTAATTACAAGTGAAGTATAACATTTTTTACTTACTTTTCATCCAAACATCCATAAAAAAGAGAAAAACTTACAAAGCAAGGGCATACTTATAAGTATGAAAGCATCATGAGTTTTTTTGTTCAAAATAACAACTTTTTTTCTTGCAATGAGATTTCTAGTCGAAAAACAAAACATACAATGAGTATCCCGATGACCAGCATTTTAGGTCTTGCAGAAGAAGCATAAACGCCACATCATTAACAGTACCAATAACAATGTGAGTTTTTTTTTGGAATTTAATGACAAAGGAAAAAACGTATAAAAACTAATGGTAATGCCAACAGCACCAAGTGCTCATAACTAGTTCTAACGAAAATGAAGCACACAAAAAGTTTCATAAAAAAAAGTTTCACAATAAAAGTTCTCATAAAAAATTCACTGTTGAAGTCATTTGTCTTGACACTGTCGCTCTCACCTCAGTCTTTGCTTTTTATAACTCTTCGCCGTTTTTTTTATTGACACATTATCGAAGCAAAAAAAGATCCTTGTAAAACTTTCATGAGATTTTTTTTTGTTCTTGTGTTTGTTCTTGAGACTTTTTATTTGGAATTACATCCGTCACCTTATTGCTTTGGTAGGTTTTGCGTCTTTCAATTCTTGCGCTGCATATGCAGCTTTACAACTTCATATATCTTGCGAAATCCAATCTACAATTCCTTTAAAAAAAGAATCGGTGCGCAAAAAACAAGTATTTGACACAAAAAATAGCGATAATATCACATTTGTGTACTGCAATCTCCAATGATCTTCGATTTGGGCTAGTATATAATTTACCGACGACAGGCCATAAATTTTTTGTTTACTTCTCTCACACCGATTAAGTTGACAAAAAACGACTTGGATGGTTCATAGCATTCACTCAAATAGCTTATCGACAGCAAAAAATATTGTGAAAGATTATCATATTATCTTATTGCGTGTCATGTAGACTGCCAAACAACGAGACTGCCAGAGTAAAAAATCACAACAAAAACTGACTCGATGGCCTTTAGCTAAGATTAATTGAGTACCACGTCTTGACAAGTCTGTGGCGATGACCGACCAACCTTTTCGATGTCTAAACTGCTTTAGGATGCAGCATGAAAAACATGATGCCGACTGACCTGTGCCAATCTTAGTATCGAGCCAATTATTATCGTAGTACTATTCAATTTCCACACGCATATAGGTATATCTATAGCTTGGACTAATTTTTTGCCTCAATGCTCAATTAAATTTATTTTTAAAGGAAAAAGTGTCCTTCACACGTACAAGCATTGGCTTTCATATATAGTACTCATTAAAAAACATTTTACATCCACGTCATTGTCAGTAATCCTAACGAGCCAAGCAAGTTTTTATTCATTGTGGTTTTCCCTATCGATTCCTCGCCTTCCAAATAAAACCTTCATCCAAACTGAAAAAAGAAATCACCTTTGGGTTTCCTTTTTTACATTGTCAATGTTTTTTGTCCGCTTCAACTACCCTACAGATCCGACCCTGTTGGTGACCGTTTTTATACGGACACCTGATACCACTAATCGATCAATACAAAACAATTTAACTGCAAAAAAAATTATTGAAAAAAAAACCATTCCACAATCCAATATCCATGAATGACACGAGTCGTACCGTGCAGATATGTAGTTGAAACATGTTGCTTATTATTTGCTGGTTATATGACAAGTGTATAAATGGAATTTAAAGACGTCCAATGTTTTACAATAGCGTAGGCAAGAAGGTTACCTGGCCAGATAAAATCTTCAAGATTCATCGAGTGTAAATAATGTTATTCTATGCAAACGTGGGATAAAATGTCCGAAAACAAGTTGGAATGAATTAAATGCTGGAATTAAAGTCACTTCTGCTTGATTGGAGGTAATTTTACGATTTGGATTCTTTTTGAATAATATCATACCTGCATACAGTTATTTTATGTATAGAAGCCTTAATAAAAGCACATTAAGCTCCGATCATTAATCCTTAAATAACCATTATCTCATACCTTTCAATCAAGCGTATTGACCTTATACAAAATAATGCGTGTCAGTACTTTGTTCACCATTCAAGTCCGGTTATCTGATCACATCACGAGTGGCAACTTTACTTAAATAACAATGTGATGGATGATGAGGATGAGATATTGACGGAGATAAAAATAAGTCATTATTAGAAATTAACGCATAATGGATACATAAATTATGCTAAATCATTCTGTTCCACCTAGTTAACCTGGTTGGTGTGACCATTTGGAAAGCATTCTGTGTAACGTTTAGTAAAATCAAAATGAATCTGTTCCTGAGATGAATCGTTTCAAACTACAGATCCTGGATACGTGCGTCATTTTTCATACATGTCTCTTCATTTTCTAGATAATCTCGTAAATAAAGAAAATGTTGCGTTTGAATTGTACTTGACTATATGATTTTCTGGTCTAGAACGAGAAGGAACTTTCTGACGTTTCTCTTTAAGAAAAATGCAGCAAGTGTTATTGTTGCATATAATAAATAACGTATTAAGTTAGTCTACGTTCACCAAGGTCATGGAAGAGTGTACTATTAAACATCAATCGAAGGTTATAAGTTACGGCTTCGATAACTTGTGTTGATTTGCGTCATAAGTTTTTGGCTTTGCTGACCTGTAAAGAAAATGTGATTTCGAAGACACTGACTCCCTACACAATGTACTTTTTGAAACCCATGCTTTGGCTGTCTGAGCAGTCTTATTCGACAACTTTCAATATCCTGTTGTCTGTGAGGCACACGCATTACCTTAGCATATTTGAATTATATTTGAGTAGAACGCGAAAATGTAAACAGTGCGTGATGAAATTCTCAACATATTTCTAGTATACTCCTTCAACTTTTCCGAAAATTCCGAATAAACAAAGCGAAGCCAAAAAAGACTTGCAATGGCAATAACCCTTCAATCAAATTGATGAAAAAATGTAAGCAATACTAAACTGCCAAACACACACTGATCCATGATTTGAAACAAGGTAGGCGACAAACATACATGAATAGATCACGTCGGAAACTCCCTGCTTCAGAGACGTTATACGCCTTCGTTGAAAAAAGAAACATCTTCTGCACCTAGCAAACAATGGGGGAATACTACCGGTTTGGCCAATACAAAAAGAGACAACACAGGAGAAAATTGTAGGTAAAACAAAAATGACACATACGAGAAGGAACTCACCTTTCATATTTTTATGTTTTCCCCCTATTTAGTTCTGAACCCTCCAACTGAACTTCGATCGTTCAATATCGTTGCGTTTATTTGCAGAGAAGCATGTATTTTCTATCCCTGCATCAAAATTACAACAACATAGTATATAACGGACGTTACACAACAGAAACTTCAAGAGCTACTGAATCGAAAAAGAAAGACAATTTATATTTTTTGATGGATTACAAGCACCGGAAACTGAATCAGACGACAAAACAGGGAAAATTCGAAGGGGATTGTGTATAAACTCGTAGGTACACTTCCACAAAACACAATTTGTTGTCAGGCTGGACACACTCCATCAACGCAGTTTTAATGTTGTAGCACCAAATTTTTAAACAAAAATTGATCTGCAGTGTTCTATGAAGAAGATTTTTTTCTTTCCTCTCCTGGGTCATTCATAATAATACACAGAAAGTCGAACAGAGTTTCCGTCTTCCCTCGCGTCTCTCATCTCATTTTCTTCTCTCTCCCGTTTTCATTACTGGAATTGCCTTATTATTACAACAACTTTCGTTGTAGCCAGTGTTTTTACAGATATTGCCAATAAAATATAATAATAGAAGCTTGGTCGCGGTTCAATCAATTGATCATCAAATCACAAAGGCACAAACGAGAACCACAAAGTATACCCGTCAACATCCTTTTTGGCACGCTGCAGGCTGCGTTTTCTCCCGGAACAAACACGAAATAACGCACGTGTTTATCCATCCGTAAGTCTATTACATCATAATAGCGCGTTCTGCCGTACGCATTATTATTTCCTGTTCCTTCCAACAAAACTTTCTTCAATTTCTCTCATCCAAACCAATCAGCATTACGAGAAATAAGAAAATCTCTTAATATGAAAATCTACAAACAAAACACACAAAAAACACAACAGCAAAACTAATAAAACCTGAAACCATTCATATAAAGTTTGAGCTGTGTTGTTTTGGCATGGGTGGACAGTAAATGACAGCACGCAAACATTGCCTTGTTTGTCCTAATCAAGAGCAACTATGAGCGCATGATGTTTCTGCAATCAAGGTTATGCGAGAACTGAAAGAAAAACTGTGGCACCGTGGATTGATAGGAGGATAGTAAGTAGTAAAAAATCTACATAGATCAGATTAAAGGTATATTGCAACGTCAACTGAATCATGAAACTTTACAGCAAAGAGTATTTCACTCTAATGCACATTATATTTTATAATGCTATGCATACCTACAGACACACTATAGGTATGATGTTTGTTTGCATTAAAAAAATCTCAGCTAGTGTGTAGTATGCTAGAGTTCCTTTGTAAACAGAATCTAACCCTGTTTGCCTCACCACGTTGTGAACGTATCATCGCAAGACAATGCGTTACGAAAGGGTTGAATAAAAAACAGACTTGCATTAGGGAGCGCGTCCGATATAAAGATGTGATGCATGTTTTTTCCTTCTAGACGTTCCCAGCGTTTACAGCTTGCTCATTTTTTGCTTCTGTATCGTAAATGAAAATCATGACTTGTTTTTATGCGCTCCAAGATTGTTTTGCGTATATGTGCGGGGCAAAAAAACTATATAATGGATATAGGAAAGAATCGTTTGCTCTGGACTGTGTGGCCTTTAAAATTCAGGTTATATCAATTTTAAAGAGAATATATGCAGTTTCTTTTATATGAGATCGCAAAACAAGTTTCTTATATGCAAGTGTGGACCTCCAAGTTGAGTTGAGTTATATGTCCGCATAAAATATCAGGATTTGTTATGTCAAATCAAGGAAAATCATGTACGTAAGATGGAAGATTTGGGAATCGCTTTTTCATCGCTTCTTTTTATTGTCTGTGTACAAAAAAGCAGCATTGGATTGTTGTTGTTTTTTCAATGACATCGACTAGACAGTATAAAAAGTGACAAGGAAAGTCCCACGCAAATTCCAGGTGTACATGGAATGTTGAACCAAAGTCATCACGCTCCTACTCATATCTTTGTTGGTCAATTTTATTTACCTAATTAGTTCGGGTTAGTTTCTTCAATTATTTATGTTTAAATGTTTTCGTTTATTTCACAATGAAAAAGCTTACATCATAGAATCAATAGCTATATGAAAGAATGTATTTAAAAGATGGAGTCAGAGAGAGCTTTTTTATCCAGATAATTCTTGTTTCATTTTAAAAATGGTATGAAAGGGCAAATGATGTATGAAAGGTTGAGAGAAAAGCTCTAGAAGCCGTATACTTTGCTGTAACATAATTGTTTAATTAAGAAGATTCGTTTGTCCTGTTTCGTTTCGTACATAAATTCATGACATGCGGGAGTAAAATATGTACTGCTAAACTCTTTGGAAGTACTATATCTAACCCAATTCTATTACCTCTATTCTAGCAACAAGGATTCATTCTGAACTTATCTCTTTATTGAGTAAAGCAGGTAGGGTTAAAAGGGTTTCCGTAATTATTCCATTACCGGTAAAACATCCAATATATTTTGTAAGAATGCTCCTTTGACGTTTACGCGTCGATACTTTTTGAATAGAAAATATAATTTATGTGTGTGCTTGAACACGCTGAGATCATTTTTGCTCCGAAAGCTTTATATAATACAGAAAAAAGGTTATTTTGGCAGGTACAGGTGTGGCATTTACTTAAATTACTTTGGTCCTACATGATTTCAAACTACAACGAAAACGTACGTTTCGAAAAAAAATGAATGAACCTGATGTGGAAAGGTTGATTTTTTACAACCTCAAACGGGTTATAATCTTAAAACTTTACTGCTCCATCTTTTTTTTTCAAAAAATGATGTAGTAAGTTTTAACGAAATTCAAAATTTGTTTGGTTGGAAGTTGACTCATCGTTTTTGGAACGGACAAGCCTTTCCTCTCCGGAATTACTTTCTACGTTCTATGCAATGAAATGGATTTGTGACTTGACTACATTTCAGAATTTACTACCTTTTTACACAAAACTGTAATATTTTCAGCAAACCTTTTGAACAAAGGCTTTTATTAGTTCGCTTCGCACCTTTCCATTTTTTTTACGTTGAAGTTACCATACAAAAACATACCATATGAAAGTCAGTTGATAGGTGAAAGCATAAAAGCCATGCACGTCATATCTTTGCCTAGATATATTGTGCGGATATACTTGATGGTTTGTTACGCTTTTTTGTTTTGAAAATGAGATAAAAAGGTATAGTTTTTCTCAGTGTAAATCATTAAATTACCCTAAATCTATCCAATATTCCAGGAATTCGGAAAACCAAGAATAAAAAAGGGTACACGAGATTCAATGACAGCGGGAGCATGCGTACAACATGCGCAGAACATTGGAACAATGAAGCCAAACAATAGAACAACGCTTTTATATTTCTTCGCAACAGGATTTTGTTTTCAGTTGTTTTCTGGTAAACTCAACATCCTTTTTTTATAACCGAGAAATTCAAAAAGACGAATCAGTTTGAATTTCAAGAGACCATATTGCGTGCAATTCGTAAATACATATCCAGCAGTCGTGCAATTGTAGAAGACGATATCGTTTTGAAGTGGATCTGTCAAACACCTTTTTTCTATATTAATGATCGAAATATCCGTTCGGAAACACTACGTGGTAGAGAGTCAGCTGCCTTTACAATTTTCCTGTAAAAAATTGGGAAATGAGGTAAAGTAGTTGTTGAAATGTGAGATTTTCCGTGAAACGCTAAACAAAAGAAACCACCGGGCCCAAACAAAAGTAATGATGATGGATAGGATTGATTAGTTTTAAAACTTTAAAGTGAGAAGAAGCAGCAGGAAGTACACAAAATGGCCATAAATGAATGACTAGCATTTTAGCAGCCATACATATATTTTTTACGCAGATCCTCAAAAGAAGGCACATCAATCCAATTATTAGTGGGTGAACAAATAGTACATAGTATCGCTTTCTTCCTGAGGCGTTCGGCAAAATATTCTGTACTTTCGGTGCATGTCTAATCTATTGAAAGCGCTTTTTCTCTTTTTCCAAATAAATGTAAACGAAAGCTCTGTTTTGCCAAATGGGCCATCCCACCAAATTGTTATTCGCAGCAGGACATACGAATTATTTTTTTAATGTTCATTTCATTAAAACTGATAATTGATGTGATGCTGGATATATACATTAGCCTAACTTTTAAGCTAGGTAACTGCACATAGGAGCTCAATACTTTTCGTCATAGTTTGTAATTGAAGTTGAGTGTTCTCATATCATTTGGCGTATTATACAACACTAGGCATACGCGTTAGACATCTATTAAAACCAATAATATTTTTATTTTTATAATGGGTAATTTATATGACTCACAAGCTGTGTCCTAAACTCGGTAATGTTCTTTATGATAGCATTTTCTATGCATCTGTGCATGTGGTACATTTGCAATAAAGCCAGTTTGCTATGTGGAAGTAGAAGGAACAACGGGAGCAAAAAAAACATTGGAACTGTTCTGTCAAGATGCATACACACCCCACGCAAATGATCCGGAACCCCTGCACTTCCGCAATCTCAAGAGCAACGACAGTATCACGATTGGTCATTGTGTCGACAGAGTTCTTTCTTTAAATGTAAAAATAAATGCATCGTATCGTCGATAGCCTTGGTTCCAAGATGAATCGATACAATACAACGAACACTAAAACAAGACCACTTCCATTTAGTGTTGCATAACTTAACCGAAAATGAATAGAGCTGATTCAATGTCATTTTCAGTCAGTCGAAAAAATATTGGTTATGATAAGATAGGAGCTGTTTACTCTTGTAGCATTTTTGGTTTTTGACGAGGTTTTTTAGGCGAGGCTGTTAACTTTTTTTTGCTGCAGATGACTTTTTTCTGTCGTGTTCACGAACATACATAGCTGTTCAGTTCACCAGACATATTGAAGTTTCTATATTGTTTTTTTTTTACGTTTTCCTTGTTGACTGTCTTGGTTCCCTTTATATTGCTAATGCTATGTACCTGCTGCTGTCGATTGATTTTAACAAAATTGTAGCCTAGATTTTACTCCATACCTTACTCAAAGGGATTGACAGCTTTTTTGGTGTATTGGAAGAATACAGTCTCTTCGTTGACCATTATTACTAGATTATAACGGCCAGTATCGGTAAGTAAGAGGGTAGCATAAGTATGATTTACATATTGCCGTTGGAATTAGGAAATTCATGATTCATAATGCAGTATGCAATCGATGTAATTCATAATTGAAGAAAACACATAATTATTAAACTAATGCGTTAACGTGAAGATGATTTTGCAGGAAGAAAATGAATCAACTAAAACAGAAGGATGTGAAGATGTATTTCGTATAGCTCTGACTGCATCTGTAAACCAGAGTTATTTCATTTTCAAGCTAAAGAAATAAGGAATCCAGATTCAGTTGTTCATATGAGCGACGAGTAATTAGAAGGATGAATTGCTTCAGTACATAGTACTGAAAATAGTCAAAGTTTATTTGTTTTGTTGATTGTATTGTATTATGAAGTGTTCTTAACACCCCAGTAAGATAGAAACAGACCACCACTCTGCTCATAACAAATTTTCTGTGTATTATTTTAAGGTATGCATTCCACGTGAGAAAATATTTAGCTTTGGAATGTGCTTACAAAAGAACACTATGACTCGTTAAATGCCAGAATGTCACTTTCTATATGTTTGGAATACCAAGAGTTCGCAAAAAACCAACCATACACCAAAAATAAATCATTTAAAAAGTTTTCCTGTAATGCACCATGTGATATCACTGTAATTCGTACCAACTGCTGCAAAGAGTAAGACTTGAAAAATGTAAACCGATACTAAGATTAGGAAATTTATAACTAAATTATCATTTTCATGGCCTTAAAAGCTGCAGGCATCATGTAGGCAAATCGTTTGCCCTTTTGCTGTTCACGGACAATGCAAACAAAATGTTACGGAAAGTGAAAATTGTCATAAAACGTGGCGGCGTTTTTTTTTCAAAGCATTGTTATTTAGAATGATGTTGTAAATTTCATGTCCATTTTATTGTGCAATGAACTTGCTACAACTTTCCCTCAAACAGACCGGTTGAATAAAAATACAAATGTCCAATTTTGCACGAAGAAGAGGATGTTCGTAGCGAATATATGATCAACAGCAGGATACCTTTGTACTCGACAGAAATTACTGACGGAGGAATTCTCTAATGGAAAAAAAAGTAAACTCGGAACAGGATACAAGGGATATACTGAAAGCCGAGAGTTCTTACAGCTCTGTTGCGAAGCATTTCAACAAGAATGCAGAAAAGATACAATTTTCTAGGTATTTCAATTTTTAAAGCTAAACAGGAGATAAGCCTTTTGTCATGTGTAAAGCTGGTCATCTAGAATTGATTTTTGCAAAGGAAAGCATCGTTTGTATCATTACATTTGATGGAGGGAGAAGGATTATATCTATCAGACACACCCGAAGAAATCGCTTAGTAATTTCTTTCAGTTTCATAAGCTTCATAAATCCATAAAGTATACTCATAGTGAGAAGACATTGTCTTAAATATCCATGAATTTTCCTGGAACACCGAAAACACCATCTCATTTCTTGTTACAAAAGGTAGGCTAACGGTTCTGATTAAAATCTGAAGCCATTGAAATCGTCTATGGTTTTGTGTTATGTAGGGATGATCAGTGAGCGATGAATTTTCTAAAGTGTCATGTAGGAAGTTTCATGTTCATTGATCATTTCCTACAACTATTTAAATATCAATGGAGGTTCAACAGATTCAATTGTCGTAAAACAAAACTTTAAAAAAATGTATTTTCATATGCAAATCATTTAGGCATTTTTATAGATAGAAATGATATCATCCAAACGAAGCAGATTTTTATGCATTTTAATGAAAGAGTTAATACCAGAGAGCCCTCTTTGTGAGGATGTCCAACGTTTTTTATGCATATTAATTTTTAGTCATTTTTATTTTTGTCACATTTTTTTCACTTACCTGAAAAACGTATGTAAATGGCTCAGGTGAAGTTTTGTTGCACAACTGGACAAAAATGATGACGACGAGGAATGTGAGGGGTCCTCCTTTACAATCACAAGCCCCTCTTTTGTGTCTTTACTAGCCTGTGGTAGGAGAGAGGGGATGAAAAATTCTACATTTTTATGAGTAAAGAAACGAGGAAGCCAAACAGTGACAGACAAAAGAGGCAGATGATGCATTTAATAAGTATGTATTTTAGTTTTAAAAATGTATTCAGTGTAGATCGCATTGAGATAACTCACGGGCTACAGGCGATCAAAAAATACCTTTCACTTTTAAATGAACAAAACCTCTTCATAATGTGCGTTGCATTTTTATATTGCGTTGTTTTTTTCCTAGAAAGTAAGATTTTTTCTGTTTTTTATGCGTGTAATATTCATTTTTACATATTCATTTGCATGAACAATTCATCATTTTTATTTCTCAGAGTTTAGCTAATGGAATATATCAAGAAGGTGAGAAAACCGACAAAAACGCATAAAGCTTCATATAATTTTTTTTCTCTACACGATGACCTCAATCCATTAATTTGGATTACAGAGGATTTTAATCAAAGGGTGGCATTTTTATCTCTTCAGTAAACAAATGAAAAAGACCATTAATAAAGCTTTAAGTGATAATAGATCTTAAGGAAAAACGAAATGCAAAGGCTTTGAAAGCTCAGGTGTCCATGGATTCTGCCAATGGTCAAATGATAATTATAGGATGTGGTCGAAGATGGAAGAAGTACCTTTGCATTACATTTTGTTGCGAGAATTGAAAATGAAGAAAAAAACACGAACTTCATACTGATCATTTGTCGAGCATTTTATTTATCATTACATATAAAATACACACCATTGATAAAAATAATATGCTTTACAAAGATACACATTTTCATATGTCAGCTAAAAGTAAGATTGATAATTTTATGCTTAATTAATGACTCTCAGAAAGATCCTTACCATTCTACTGTACTGCGGACTATTATTTAATTTCTTAATGTAGCCTATGCGTTTTTACTGAGACAATAAAGAAACAGGTATACAAAACAATCACATTACCACTTTTTTGTACATGGACTGAAATCCATTTTAGGAGAAATAAAAAAATCGACTTTGATATATGAGCTTCTGTGAGATCACAGTTTATGACATTGCGGTTGAAGCTTTGCATGAGCTGCTTCTTTTCTCTACTCCAACCGGAACTCTCTGAAATTGCGAAATAAGGAATAAGTTAGTGCCCAGATTTAGAAATAGGAGAAAGAGATATTATAAACACAAAGCTGCACTCTATATTAAATTTTGCGTTTACCTTTGTAGTGGCGGAAACTACTCTGTTTTCTCTGTGCGGCGACTTTCTCAAGGCTGCATTGTGTTGCTCCAAAATACGCATGCACGCTTCCGTGGTAGCTGACTTCCGGTCCTATTGAGTATATAGATTTAAATTGATTTATGATTTTCATTCCTACACAGTACAATTCATTTCCGCGGTTCTGCAGAGCTGGAAATTGATTTACTTACCTCTTTGTGCATGTCCAACTTAATTTTCTTGCAAGCTGCTGCGAATTCATGACTGATTCTTTCCTCGTGCGCCGGGGAATTCCTAATTTCATTGATTTTTCCCTTGTTGGAACCACTTGTCGGGAAATTGCTATCATTGTTATTGTTGGCAATAGCTCCTAAAAACGAGTTGGGCAAATTGGAGTTCGCACAAATGACAACATAAGGCAAACCCGAGTCTCGAATGACTTGTCTCGCTAAACTAAACAGTTCATCTCGTTTGGTGAGCAAGGCTGGAAGTAGTTTACACAGTTGGGCAGCAGCCTCATTCATTACAAGCTCCAATATACTCATGGTCTTGTTTGAGGGTGAAACCATGTTGCTACTGCTGCTGATTCCTTTCCCTTTTTTCCCATTCTCCCCGGGTTTCCCAAAGATTGTTGAGAGCCTTCGTATTTCATCCATTCTCCGTGGGTCATCTTCAGCCAAGCGGCGAACATACTGTCAAATGGGAAAAAATGACGATCGTGTTTTAAGGAAAAACATAAAAATACTTTCTTTCTCATGAATATTATTCTTTGCTACAGCTAAATTTTCATTTTGAGGGTTCTACATATCTGCATCGTTCATGTTCCAAAAATCCCTCGTAAAGACTTTTTTTGACTCTGACTGTGCGTTATTACATTATGATCAGTATCATCATAACTTTTAATAGAAAATAGCCAAAATAGCATGTAAGCCCCGAAAAAATACATCGTTTCCAGCTCCATGTAAATCTATTTGTGTAAGGATCAAAACCGTCTTGCCCACGACAGTAACTGCTTCCACCCCAAAAATATAATAGTTCTAACTGAAATGTCAGCATTAAAGTTATGATACGATCGGGTGTTCAATAAAAATGCTTGGAAATAGGCAAAGACCGCAGTCCAAAAAAAAACCGTATGCACAAGGCATACTTTTCACCCATATTCATAGCAAGGAGAGAAGGCAAAAAGATGGTATTATTATATTGACCATTTGTGAGGAAACCCTCTGAGAATATATTAGTTTTTCATGAAATTCAATATCATTATTTACATGGTAGGCTGGCTAAATGCAATGCTATCATGGTCAATGGTCACTATATTTCAAATAGAAACGTTTTGGAATGAAAGGAAAACATTGAAAAAAGTTGATTTGTTTGTCAGTTTACATAGGAATCCATAATTCGATAGATTTTTCGATATCATGCACGGGCGAATGAATGTTTTAGATGTCATCCGCAGAGCGAATTGTGAAAAAAAAAATAAGTTGAAGAGGAAAAGAAAAAAGTTACCTCATAGGATGACGTTTCTATCTTTTTGGAAAGTTTCGGCTCTTTCACATGAGCTGGCAGGGAGCGTACCACGTTCATTGCAGTTTCAGCTAATTTTTGAATTTCATGCTCTTGTAGAGAGAAAAAGTCTTGGGATGATGTTGTACATGTAACTGGAACTGAATTATTATTATAATTCGATACGGACTCGGGAGAAGGACGTGGGGATGCTGTCGATGTTTGTTGGGCCGATGATACTACCAAAGTTTCTCTAGATTCAGAGGGCGGCGAGGCTGGACTGCCTGGCTCACTGCCACCTACATAAATGCTACACTGACTGCTACTTCGGCTCGCAACCCTCAAACTCGCAGTCCCAGTTGAATTATCTAAAAGTTGAATGGAATTGGTTTGGTCAGACGATGAAGACAAAGAGGATGAGTTTTCTAATTCAGTGCAAGTGCTGGATTCCTCATGTTGTTTGTTGCTAATGCTCATACGTCCACTTTCACTATTGACCGGACTGGCTGGAAAACTTTCCAGTGGGGAGGACGGATGATGAAATTGATGATGACTTTTGTTGCTGACGGAGCTGACTCGGCTACTGCTACTGCTTCGGCTACTTGTACTTCCACTGGGACTTGGGCAGCTTCGAAAGTGGTCTGAGAACGAGGAAGGAAAGGAGCTTAGTCCTGGTTTTCCAGTGGCATAACTTTGAGCCGTGGAAACGACAACTGGCAGTGACGGGGATCCCCGTTGTAAATAAACTTTGTCTAATCCTACAATAGTTGCGGTATGAGGGTTTGAGGAGAGCATTGGGCTACTGTTGCTGCTCTCTCGCTCACGAGATCTCATATTTTTAGTATGATTGGAACTGTCGTTGTTGTGAGATGAAGAAGGATCATCAAGTTTAGAAGAGGTATCACTTGAAATAGTTGCGGAAGAACTTTTCGGTGGCTCAATAGCATAGAAAGGGGCATTTTGGGCAGGATACGGGGAGACAGGAGTGTTGTGGGGAATTAAATGTGGAATTGGTCCGAGACTTTGGGAAGGAGGATGACGTGCTTGTCCGGTCGGATCGGTATTAGGGCTACCACTGGTTGCAGATGCAGCGGTGATCGTAGTTGTAGAGTAGTGAGTATGACTAATCGTTCGGTCAACATGGGAAACCCCCAAGTGCTGTTGGTAACCCGCAGGTAGGACTGGGGATTGGAATAGACCTAATAATAAACCAAAAGGGACGGAAACGCTTTAGATTTTTTATATGAAAGATCATAAGGAAGATTGTATTTGACAGGAACGTCATGAATATTGCAATCCCGTCAGGATTTTTTTCGCTTATTTTGCAAAAGTTGATCATGTTTTGTGTAATATGATAAAAATAACTTACTAGGTTGTGTCATCCACTCTTGTAATGCTTTCTGAAGCCGCCGCACATGTAAGGGTTTTGCAGCCATTCCAATTAATGCCATGATCTCCAGAAACTCTTCCTTTCCGGCTTCGCATAACTGTTGCACATCATCTCCTCCAAGCTCGATCATACAGTCAAAGTAGCTGAGCAAGTTGGCACGTTGCAATACCCGAAATAGCTGAAGCTCTGACTCGTTCGTTGGAATACCAGTAATGGCCACTGGAATAGAAAGATTATTTTAATTACTTCTCTGCTGGGTTAAAAAATATTAATACGGAACCATAAAACGATGAAGACAAAAACAAAAGCATTAAAAAGCAAAAACGTATTTGCATAAATAGCGACCATCCATATATACTGTTTTTTTACTCCCCCCTATTTCCTGTCAATGAAGAGTGGAGGCGTCTCGAGCAAAAAATGTAAAAATGCAAGGCAGTTTGTTACGTAATTACAAAATAGAGCATCTTTATAGCTCCCACGATATTTATACCTCCCACTGTTATTAAACATTTTCATTGTTTTCTTTCACGACTCCAAAAGCAGATAATATAATTCGTTAGGCAAAAAATTAGCACGGCACAATGCCACTCCCTTCCTTAAACAGCTAACAATAGCATGTCGTCGCTTTTACACTTTGGAGCAGCAGCATCCTTTTTTCCGTGTAATATATATGTTCTATGTTTAAATTAATTTATACTTGGCTTTAGCGTTAATTGCATTATCTGGTCCGTCACCAAATTAGAAGCTCCATTGTCTTTTGCATAAATACATCCCGTCCTGTTTCCGGACTGGAGCACCCCCCAAAATTTGTAGAAAAACTAGCAGTATTAAAAAATTACGTTTCGAAAGCCCAGATGGAAATCTTTAAACTTTAATGTCTCGAAACAAACCGGCAGGCGACATGAAAGATGACATTCTTCAAGGATTTTTAGCATTAAAAATGTTTTTACCATCGTCCTAACCTCCGATTTTTCACCCTTCTCTCACTCCCTGTCGCTTTATGTCACGTTGATGAGCTCAGTGCCGGGTCGAGTCGACAAACAACTTTTCGTGTAAAAATGAGGATTCAACTTTGGTGACTTATGGATAGTTTTTACGAACGTACCAGTTAAAAAAAGACGGAGGGGTAAAAAGTAACATTAACTTGAATTTACGACGCAAAATAAAATACCTACTGTTTATAATCTAAGATCAAGATTAATTTTTTTCATGTAAAAACATGCAATAGCCCATGCCACAAAAGCATTTTGTTACTCCATAGTTTTTTTTCTGGATTCTGCGCAGTCTAATTCAGAGTGATTATAAAAATCATTTTCAGATCCCCATACTTAAATGAGAACTTAAAAAAAGAAAAAAAAGAAATGCGTAGATTTATAAACGCCACGCAAGGGTGAAGGGAAAAATTGGAGAAGCATATGTTCACAATTTTTAATAGCAGCCGAATAGTGGCAATTTTTTTCCTTGGTAAATCATAAATCAAATAATTTCGTCTAGTACATCCTACTTCGTTTTTTACTGCAGATTTATTACAAACTGACGTGTTAAACGAACGTACGCTGTGATAATATTGAAGCTATATATTCCACTTTTTTCAGCAATTACCAACATATAGCTACATTCTCCAAGGAAAATTTTCAGTTTTGCCACGTAACGGCTGAGGTTTTGAAAAGCGTCATAAAATGAGTCTTGTTTGCAGGGGACGGTTTCAAGTGGAATATCGTTTCCTCCAGACAGTTTTTAAAAAGTGACACACTCAAAATCGATACAAAACATAACGACGCCACAGCCAGCAGATCATTTGCTTGTGGCACATGTAGAAAAGATTCAAGTAAAGACAAGGGTTTGTGGTTTCTTCACTGTAATATGCCCACAACACAATTCCATTGATTTTTTCAAGAACGGAACTTGTAATGTTCACCAATAAATAAAAAACCCGTTCATATATAATTACTACACGTAGTTACTTCATCACGTCAAAATAATGCAGAGCTTACTCATTACTGGAATATATAGAGCAGTCACTATATACAGCCAAAGCCAACCATAAGCCATCTATCTACCACACAAAACCAAAATGATCTTCTTTTTTTCTAACCCCCGCAATAATTCTCAACAAAGATGTTCTTTATTGTATGATTCGAAAATTATTCCTATCCTGGTGATACTCTTTTTTTAATGTTGCATCTATACACAACTTCCTTCCAGCGTGGTTATTATTATTTTTTCTCATTTCTACTCATTGGATTTTCTCCATGTTTTTTTTGTGCTACATGCTGTGGGTTGTTTTTTTCATTAGGGGCTTTTCATGTGTGAAAAAAATGAACCAGATGAGATTTTTTTTTCTCCCTCGAGTTTCTTTGAAGTAATGAACCCTTCATATCGGTCTAGAGTTGGAGGTGGTGGTGGTGTAGGATTTTCGTTGGGATGTTAAAGTACGCTTCAATATATTCTATTATTGTAATAATCAGAGAGATGGAAAAGCGCAGACACAGGATGTAAGATCCCTTTCCATTTATTATTTTTTCCAGCCGCAGCTTTTTCATCATCATGATTATTACTGTGAGTGTGCACATCTTACACTCAAATACAAGAAAAGAGGGAGCATTGACTCTGATTTTTATTCATATGAATCCTTGACGTGTGGTGAGGAGGTGTGTGGTACTTTTTTTATGAAGTTTTTTTTTTCTTTCGTATTTTCTATGCTAAGAATGAATTATTCTCGTAAGAAATCATCATCAAAGCACAAGTGGAAGGTAACAATGAATATATGACGAAATTTATTCTTCGTGATTTCTGGGCAAGACGTGGAGAAAAAAACCTGCTTTACAATTTTACGGTCACCTATCAAAACATGTGAAACAGTAATGATAACAGTAATAATCATGATTATTAGTGGGAAATGAGGGTAAACTGTCGTATTGGGAGGAAAAAGTACAAATGATAAGCTCTGCTTGAGGAGAGTGAAGAATAGAGAGAGTGAGGAGAGCCGTAAAAATAAGTACCAAACTCTCTTGTCGGTCGTATCAGTGTGGGACAACACATCTTTGAAATAAGACCGAATCTGAGTCGGACCATAGAACTGCTTCGCTTGGTAGGAAATGAAAGCACGTAGTCTTTAAGTATAAACTTGTAATATGCCTTTGGGACTTGTTTTTGTTTCTTCCTGCTGTTGCCGAAGTGAAATGAGTCAACAGGCAAAAAAGCAGCAAGAGGGATGCTCCACGATGTACGAGAGCGAGAGCTCATAATGTTTTATTCGTCATCATAAAAGGTAGCTAAAAACTGCTGGAAGCATTGGAAACATTGTTTTAGTGTTTTTGTTCATCAATGCTCACATTCGAAGCAGGGAATGACAACAGGTTGGTTGGTCTGGTTGAAGTTTACTAACGAAAAAAAAACAAGTCTTATCAACTCATGTGAAGTTGTAAATTGTCTAATGACTTTTCCTTTTTGTTTTTTTAGAGGAAGACGGCCTTGAGAGTTGCACTGTTACAGAACAAACTACATAATACGTTCATTGTTGGCTCAGAAAATGTCCGCGTGGAGGAAGATGAAAAGATGAAATCCACGTTTTTTTATATTTTTGTGTAAGAACAAAATGCATAATGATGACGGGGATGATGCACTGTCATCATCATTAACCTCACAGCGCTATCATCAATTTTCTCTCTATCAGGAGGAATATCAGAATCAGGCAACAGACAATAAAATCTTGTATTGAAAGAATAATGACATGCACTCACACTAACTCATCATCGCTTTGTTACTACTTTTTTTACGTGAGGTGGCTCCGAGATGACTGGACCACAGCGACCACAACAATGGACCATCAAAAAGCGCATTTTGACTCCTGGAGCCTTGGAGCCCTTCAAAATGGCCAGGAGAGTTAACTTGTTGGTTGCATGTATCAACGCATTTACAAAAGTAGGATTAGATTTTGAAAACTTTTAAGCAGATGATGTGGGCAAAAATATATTCGTATAATATGTGCATACGTAGTTAAAAGGATGTATTATCCCTCTACCCAACCGTCAAATATATCTAAAACGAACCCTTTTTTGTATTTTATATAAGACCATTGCGAGTTTTCAAACAATTAGCACAAGAGTGAAAAAGAACATCGGAGTTCTAGGAAAGGTGTGCTCATGAATTAGCATCATAAAAACGGGCTCTGCCTTTTTGTCTATTTATGGCACTCGGCGAGATCATCGATTCACTCAACTACAACTCATCCTCATGAACCTTAATAATATATAACTATTTTCTTGTTAATGTTTTCTCTGTATTGCAAAACGATCCGGCAATAAATCAATAAAGATTTGAAGTGCGAGAGATATGTTATTAAACATTTTACTTTGTGGACTCTCATGCTTGGGTCAACAAGGAGTGAAATTTTCATCCCTTTCTTATTTGTTCTTTTTTTTACTCTTTCGGGTATCGCTGGGACTTTTCCAAACAAGAGAACACTTGTGTACACAAAAAACTTGAGTACGCTAAACTTGATTTATGCAAATTCAATTTTCATTCCTCATTTCGTAAGTAACCTCGTCTTGGACAGGTGGATGTGATCCACGTTACGACATTTGAAATCATTATGTCCATGTCATTCACTTGAGAAATCAGCGTTGTTGATTTTCAAACATTTCTTCAAGGAATTCCACTTGGACTGGTATTCTTGGGAAAAAATTGTTCAACCTTTGTAACTTTGTTTCGTAAGTACAATTCTATTTTCTTCTCACCATTATACTATCTATCGTAAACAGTATTATGAATAGGGAATCGTTTTGTTGATGAAAAAACTGTCCAATTTTCACAAAATATGATCAAACAAATCACTTTTGAGAGTACCTCACCATTGTTGTTGTGATTAGGTAAAAGGTGAATGAGGCGGGCACAGTTTTGAGAAACGATTTGGAGGAACACATAAGAGGAAGGTAAAGTGTGTATCGTAACGTTCATTATTCAGCTTCTTAAAATTTGAAATATTTAGGGAATCTTTTCACATATGCGCTATAATTTATGAAAATTCACAAAAAAATCTAGCAAGAGATATAGCCAAACTTCAACAAAAACAGCTTTCTTTTCATAAGTTACACGAGAGCTTATGAAACTTGAAAACATTTAATATTAAAATCGTGATAGGTAGAGCTGATGAGGGTAATATTTGTGATGACTAAGCCACGGAAAAATGCTGTAAACCAGGCGTACTAATATTCTCAGATCTTACATTCATACAACGTACGTTTTTTTTATGAAATACATTTTTGCTAGAAGAAAGCAAATATGCTTTATTAATAGAACGGTGTGGCATGTGCAATAGCCTGAAACATTCCTGGCATTGCTTGTGCAGACGAGAGAATATGGGGGAGGTAGAAAATAATATTCTCTGAACTTTGCATGTTCCAGTCATAAAGCGCAACGAAAAAAATATATTATTACTTGAGAGTTTAGGATATCATTCCCTGTCTCAAAACTCTTACGCAGTACAACAACTCGCATTGCGTATTTCCGTATCAGATATTTCATCTGAAGCCACGTCATCCAAAAAATGTATTGAATTTGATACCTTGTTAAGTCAACGATTAATTGCCGGTCATATTATCCGTGACCAATGAATAAATCACAGGAATACTAGAATCCAGAGGATTAGCTCCATGTAAGCCTTATTTGTTGTGGGCAACACTGCACTGACCTTTTGTCATATTCCCTACAACGACAACCATCTCCAGTGCAAGTAGTCAGGTCACGATTATCTCTGGTCACATTTAAAAAAATGTGAAATGTCGAAGGAACAAAGACAGTGACAGATTACGAGAAAGGCTTCACGCAGCTCCTTCCTGCCTTTCGTGCTGTGATTGTACAGCTACTCAGCTCAGGATACTTTTTTGATGTATCAATGAAAAATATAAGCGCAAGCTTTGTTTACAACATAAAGAAAGCCCTGCCTGGAAGGATGATAGTTTGTATGTCTGTTACACAAGGATATCATTGTGCACATACCTAATCAAACAGTTTTCCCCCATATGCACCTGTAGTTCCAATTCTATTTTCGAGACAAGACTGTGTTCAATATAAACCATAATGCCACAGTGGAGCATTGTAATAAAAACCAAGAGATTTCATAATGCTGTGTTGTGTGGCTCATCGTCAGATCGCCCACGATGTGCACTGCTAACAATATCCTCGTACAGAAAAAAATATGACGTTGACATGATCAAATACTCAGGGGAATCCACAAGTACCAAACAAGCGTATTTTGAATCCAAGGAGTGTGTACGCTAACAAAGAATTTAATTTTCATTCCCATTGATCAATAAAATCGAGTGGTTTTACTCAAAAGAAGCAGAAGAAACGGGACGGATGTCGTTGATTGAAGGGCTGCTGGGATCCCAAATTTGTTTGCTTACTGAGAAAGCACTAAATGAAATTAACCTTGGCTTTTTACTAATCATTTGGAATCAACGTGGTTGCCAGCAAATTAAATTCCAATTGAATGACGAAAGCTATTTTCTTCTCGAAGTAAAAGATAAATTAGATTCATCTCCAAGTATTCATTACTTCCAGCTGCTAACTGCAGTTAACTAGTCTAAACGAATGTTTTCATTTATCTGGAAACATCATTATAAGCTACGTACGCTTTACATGAGTGTGTTTGCGTTAAATTTAAATAATCTTTCACGTGAGTGCACACATCCAAACGGATATTTCGTCAGCTTTTTTTCTAACTCTCTCTCTCTCTCTCCACAACTTTCTTTCTTTTTTCTTCCCTTGTGTAGTTTGTAATGAACATGAAATAATGAGCACACATACCCACCCAATTCAGCATTAAGACTGAAACTTTACTTTGCACTCGACTGCTTTCTTTCAAAATTTTCTGTTAAAACTTTCTGAGAAGGGAGACAAACGAGCGCGTAAGTACTTTGGTACAGGTTTTACGCATTAGAAATTGGTAAAAATTCTCGTTTTCCCATGCGTACATCAAGACAGTTTTGACAAACAATGGGAAAAGGATAAAAATAATCGTAATGCAAATGTATTTTTATGTGCATTGTCTCTCCTACATGAAGAAAGAAAGAAAAAAAATGAATTGATTGAGCCTTGAGCTGCAGTGGAACATCTACTTACGACAACTGTACGATAAATGTTAATGCACTTGGTTCACAACGAGCGCTTTGTTTTTTCTCTTTCTTTCCCCTTCCAGCAAGCTCATTGAAAAAGCAAGTAAGTAGCTTTTTTTTTTCTCGTAACAGCAAACGGATGAAAAAAAATAACGAATGTCTTTTTATATGGAAGACATGTAGTTATATCTATTTCCACATCCCTCGTGAATGCATCATCATCTAACCATAACCATGTCACATCCAGTGGATCTTTTTTCACAACAATTTCAAGCATCATATTTGCATACGATTTTCTTACAACGATGCTTCCAGCAACTAGATAAATTATGCTCACGTGAACGTGGATACAGTATAAAAAAAGAAGCTCATCACTACCATCACAGTTGCCACAGTCTTCATCATTATCATCCCCAGAATACTTTTTTCCTCCACTACTCATGCAGTTCAGGTTCAGTGTTTCACTGTCTTGATCATCATCCCCCAAAAATATTTTCTTCTCCATCGAGAAGCTTAATCCTGCGAGTCTTCAAAAAATAGACTCGTTATAAAACTCTATAGCAAGGAATTGAATATTCGGTTGGTACCTATTCAACCAAGTACTTTTATTCTCGTGGTTTGCATAATATACATGCGTCGCCAAACGGAAATGTATTTCATCGTTGAACCGTACTCTTTTTCCTTACCATGAACTTGTCACAGAGAATATTTGCATATCAACTACTCATTTCCAGTAAAAATTATATTTTCTACTTTTGGGAGCGTGTTTTGGGTCTCTGTACTATCAATTTGGGAGGTGTCTCGAAGTACATAGTGGTAATATTTCTGCTTCAAAAGAAAATAGTTTTACACACATTGATCTGAAGGGTAAAAATATTGCTGGCTTGGTTTTGATCTAGATTTTCTGGAAAACACCAACTCTGTATACCACCATTGTTAGAGACAGTATTCAGTATTGTTGAGTTGAGACAAAGAAGGGAGTGAAGTTATGAAAAAAAGGAGTATTCCTTGCGGATTCATTCGTTAAAACACAGCTACCAATTTTAGTGCACACACACATTCTCTACACTTTTGCCGAGTTCTCTCCAGAGATACTTATGACAAGTTTGAAATATATGCACAAATCATGCATTCACGAAAACTAGACAAAAAGTCCCCTAGTAAAAGTCTGTAAAACGAATGCATCGAAAAATTGAAAAACACCAAGTTTCTTTAAAATTGCTACCGACTCCCTTAAAAAATATATTACCTTACTGGAGTGATCGTGAAGGTCTTAAATAACATGTACCCATATGCGTCATGTGCTTGGAGAAACAGAACCCCATGACTTGCAACTTTCTTAACATTTTTATCTTCTTGTGAGATCCCCGTACGACTACGACATACTCATCTGCAAAGTGCAAGTAATGTACGTTTTTATGAGTCGTGTTTCTCTAGATCTTTACAGTAACTCTACAAATAATGATTTTTTCTTTGCTCACATGTCGTTTTATTTTGAGTAAGTGCCACTTTAAAGGAAAAGAAAATACCAACACGTTTTATTCCTCACAAGAGCGTAGTCTATCCTTAGTAATCTCTAACTCCCTCTGATATAAACCAAAATGTAAAGTTACCAGGAAAAGTTTATTTTTTGAGTCAAAAGATTCAGTCAGGGCCCATTGAAGCTCTTAGTTCTATTGAAGTATATGTGTCAAAAAAATATTTCTTCATTTTTCACATTTTTTATATAGTATGAATAACACTTTAGTTACCTTGATGTGGGTGTGCCTGTTAGTGTATGACTATTTTAATCCCTAAAAAATTCTAATAGTTTCACGCAAAACCTCTTTAATGTTCCCATTTTCTATCGTCGAAAGTAAAGATTGAACTGCTGGTTTGTGGCATGGCATTTTTGGTACATCTGAATTAATATGCAAGATCAGACAACGATATGACTTCCAATGTTTGTGTTCCTTATATTAAGCTTTGAAAAAGTAACAGTTAGAATTTTTTCATAGCCGGGAAGTGCAAACAGTATTTTGTAAGCTTCTGCAGATCGTGAGACAAAGATAATTATTAAAATGAGCTGGTTTATTGTCCTCTATCTAATGCATCATCACACACTGCGAGCTCATCTATTTTTTTTCTTTAGTAAACAATGCATAAAAAACTCCAACTCTGAAATGTTTTTTGCATATCATTATCATTAAGCCACATCGGAGGGAGATAAAAACGGTAAAGAAAATCTGGCTAAAATATATTCCTATCATTATCACAACCACCAGGTATACGTCTTAACTGCACGGCAACGTGTTTCCCCTCTTGCGATTATTTTTGTGAGAAAGTAGACGGCATTAGTTGAATACTTAAAATTACAAAAACGATGAGATCAGAGTACTAATGATATTCATAAAAAGTGTTGGATACAGAAGCCTCAAAGCGAAACTGTTTCCTTCCTTCCTGATCATTCAAAAAAGTCTTCTTTTGCTTTCTATTGCGGAAAGCTTTTTTCGTTCAAAGCTGTCCGACAGTTGGAAGATATCTAAAAAGATGAATGATTTTTTTTCCTCCTCAGTTCCAGTTAAATACGAAGAATGATGAATCTTCTTTCTTATTGTGAACTGAACTGGCTGACTGTGATTACGGATGTATTCTTCTATACATATATCTCTGCTCTCACTGTTTTTATGCAGATTACCCGCTATTGTCTCTACAGCCTGCTTGTTAGCAGAAAAAGAATGAGAAAAAAAGATCAAAGTGCATGACTTCCATAATAATTAGAACATTATGAGACTCTCATATTTCCCCTGCCCCGTACGGTATTTAATCTTTTTGGATGCTCTCAGTGGAGAAATAATGAAATAAATAAATAAATGCATATTTATGCACAAAGCTGTATTGTACTCGGATAAAATAATGCACAGTTCGAATTACAATGATTGCTATTCTCAAGCATGCAAATAAAAACAGTCTCACTGACTGATGACTGATTACATAGATCATAAAACTTATGATGGAAATTGCTTTGCGTAATCTTTATCGTCATCCCTCCGATCGCTGGTGTTACTCAGCGGAAAACACCGTTTCAAATCTGTACAATTGCTCCAAGTCCATATCGGTAGCGATATGATGATTGCTATCGAAAATGGTACAAATATGAATGAACCAGACCCGACCTTTAATGTATGCGGATGTCTTGGTGAATGCCGTGGTGTTGTTGAAGGGAGAAGGCAAAAAATGATCTAATGAGGAGAGACTTGGCTACGTACACAAAGGAGGGCAGCTCATTTTTCTCACACCGCATTACCTTGCAGTTTTTTGCTTTCATTAATGTTTGTGAAGTATGCATGTTGATCTGTCACGGTCGTTTTATCATCACCTTTGGAAATGTGTTTTTTTTTGCATGGGAAGCAGATTTGGAGTTTTTTTTGCATTTTTTGTATTCAACAGTTGACAAGTTTGATCGCTTTGTCTTACCGTGGAAAGCAGAGAAATTTTGAAAAATGAGAGATCTTTCTCGTCTGGAAGCTCATTAGTTTGAATTAACCACGATCTGATGAACATGTCGTTGATCTAATTAATCTACTTGTCATCAAATTTACTAGGCTAACTGGGAATCTTAATGAATGATAGACATGTAGTTGCATAAAATCATCTTCAAACGGTGCATTGAAATTCTGACGAAGGAGAGACATTCCGGTTGGGATTCTTTGGCATGACCAAAAAGATCAAAGTGGAAATGCTTTTAGGCAAAATTCACTTTTCCCGAAGGTTCACTTTGTTTAACTGTTTCCAGCTCCCGGGTGGATCATTTATTCATGGACTTGTTTGTGAAGCGTCCACGAGTATGCGAAAGAGTATATGACCTGATTTGTAACCAGAGTGTATTGATCTTAAACAATGGATGAATCTCAAGGGGAGGGTAAAAAGGATCGCAATAATGCGAAATATTTTGACTTGCTAACCGTGTCCTCGTCAAATAAAAAATCAATAGATTCCTTTTGTAATGTTAATCCATAGATATTTGTATCGATTGATGACAAATAAAAGGACAAATATAGGTTGGGGATGGGATTTGAGGGTTTCAACAAAGTGTTTTCATTATCGGTGAAGTATTTTGTGTAGAGTAAGCCAGTAAGTAAATCATGCCAAAGTAATTACAGGAAAACATGCCAATGAAGTGAGAGAGGTACTTGCTAGACAACTTCATTTCTGACCCGTGTATAAATCAGAATATAGACAAGTGGTTCATGAAAGGCCATGCAAATAATACAATTAAGATGCTCAGGCATACACTCAAGTGCTAAAGACGTCAGGGGTCAAGTCAATGAATCAATACCGCTGGATACGTTTGCGAGCTTTTTCCAGCTAGAAAACAACATTCCTTTGCGCTGTACATCGGTATTGCAATAATGTGAATAAAAGCGTCCCGAGGAATGAACCAGTCTTTGAATGGTTCTTTACATACTGTAGGCTGGAATTCTGTTCTGAACGATATGGAATTTTTTGTAGAGATAAATTTCTGTCTGCATCAATTATTGGATGAACCACTGGGATATTTACTTCGTGGTCTTTAATTCTTGGGAAAAATTAAATGCTTTTTCGTCTAAACTAATGATTGCCGCATTTCATTTGGGAAAGGTCCCTCTCCCTCACCACCACACACACAGCTCGCCAGTTTCCTTTTCTTACTTGATTCTTCTCTGTGAGGAACCCCACTCGAAGATATAGCCATACTTGCTGTGAACGTACAGGTTCAGAAACAAAAACTAGCGCTGGAAAACCTGATTCCTGGACTGTATATCACACGACATCAACTTTCTAGTCACGCTTCTCCGATCTGAAAACTTTTATGTAAGTTTCCATCAAAACGAATGCACGACTCTGTTTGTCTACGATAAGCAAAAGGTGCATCAAATGAGTTGTAGCTCAGCTTCTCATTCGGACCGGACACAATGTTTAAAGTGGAGGCTTGGGTGTGCATATCGAATGTAAAGTAAATTAAAAGAAAAGAGAAAACGCGTTGATCATCTTCATCGTGAGTTTCTCCGGGAGGCAGAAAAAATATTACGCTCCAGCACACGATATTACTGTTATGAAAATAATCAGTTTTTATATATATTTTTGTTGGAGTAGTCCAGTCCGCCTTGTATGGGCACTGTAATGGTAATATTATGCATATAGATAACAGCAAGTAGTCTTCTTTGGCTCGAGCTATTGGCGCTTCTGCATAATGTCTTTAACGAGATGTGGATACTAAATAAATTATATATTTTTTTCAACACAAGGCAGATCCAAAGAATAAGCGATATCGCAGACTACGCATACAAGGGCGCTAATGTTTTTTTTACTGAAGCTGAGCTAAAAAAAATCGAAATCGTGGACGCCGTGAGGAGGGCAGTAGTAGAAAAAGTGGAGCCGACGAACAAGAGAAAAATCATTAGAATAATGATTTAAAAAAAGAGTAAAATATGAATGCACAGACAAGATGGATATTGCGTTGAAATATGAAAGCCAAACAAGAACAACATTCAGAAAATTACGTACACCGATTGAAATCTCCGGCTTTCATGTTCATGTTCGTAGCATTAACATAGTAAAAAGCTTGTTTCTTGAGAGCTATGATTGCTGAGGAAGCAGCGAAAGCGAAATTCGTGAGCGCGTTTGAATGTGCATTAATTCTTTTGTCTCGCCTCAGTCCAACTGTTACAATTTAAGATTTTTGGCTCGCTCAACTTTACAGATACCACCTTACATCGAAACTAGTAACATCTCTTTTTTTAGTACAAGATATTTTCTAGAAATATTGCTGAAAACACACATAGACAGGAAACTTGGTAGAGTAATTTCTGTAGCTTTCATGTCTCTGAATTTGATGGTAATTTATCTTGAAAATGTATTGTTGATCTATCTTGTTCACATTTTCCACACTGTTGCCAGTTCATGAAATAGCACAATTGGTATTACCAGTTTTCTTTTTATCTTGACTGTCGAGAATGGGAAATAATACAATTTTTCTCTCAGTGAATTCGTCATCTCTCAGTTATCACAGCAAAGGGGAAAATAATTGGATACAGTATACGAGTGTGCGTACAGTTTTGTAAACTTTTTCAGGAGACGCACATACTGTGGTTGAGCTATTATTTGTAATAGGATTATTATGTGGGATACTATGGCCAGGTTTCAAATCACCACCACACCAAAAAAAGAAGATGAAAGGGCTACTACTACTTTTGACATCAAAAGCCGTCGTCATTTCATATCTCTAATCATTAAACCATATCGGGATCAGTAAAGCTTACATTTACAATTTACAACATATCAAACAAGTTGCCCTGCCCATCTGAGCTGTTTTTTTTCTTTCAATGTCGTGTCCAGCGCATACCTTACGACGATACAGATGAAGTGAGTACACAAAAACATGTACTACATCTAACCTTTCGAGCCTTTCTACTGACTTTTTCCATTGATGACTGACACATACAACAAGATTTTAACAGAAGCAACAAGCAAAGGATGCACGTAATGTGTTTGAATTCAACCTTTGTGCAGTTCCTGCAGATTCGCTTTAAGCAGTTGTACTACGGACAGAAATGATACACCAAGAACGACAGGAAAGATATTCACTACAACCGATTTCAATCCTGCTCGCCCAAGTCTATTCTCCGTTATTGGTAATGACGACGATGTCTTGAGAGATGATAGACAGATACCAGCATACCCCAGTGATGAGCAGTGGGGAAAGCTCAAGTCATTGATGGTAGTAGCAGAGTAAGAAAATCACTGACCGTTCATCTGTTCCTTGCGTTTCCAGTCGCGCACCTGACTCTATTTTCCATTATCTTCGCATAATAAGCAAAAAATACAATCCGCGCTGCCCAATTGAATATACTTACACGTTTCAAAATGTAATTTACATTGCGTTTAACTACTAACTGTCATGGATTAAAGATTATTTGAATTTGAATTGATATTCTCTCCTGGACAGCTATGGGTTTGGCTTGAAACTCTTTTCATTCCCCCTCTCTTAGTGCATCTTGTAATACTTCCAAGCGGTTTTATACAATTTTCTTTTCATTTTACTCAATCATATCAGCAAGTTTGATCAAGGGAGCTCTACAAGCGTCTCGTTATGTATTTATTTTCTTATCTAGCGTACAAAGCAGTACACAGAGTTCATAAAAAACACAATCATATTACAACGGCTCTAGAAGCAGCATGTATCCTCGTTTTCTACAATATTTGTTACACTTTTGGCCTTTAAAACACCGATTTCTTGTTAAGCATATGCATTGCTCCAGACTTTTAAAGAAGTATTGGGTAAAAAAATGTTCGCTTATCTCATCAAGCAACATAAAACCATGTACCTGTCCAGGTTTTTTACGGTACGAAAGAAATATATGCAAAAACCTAATTTGCGAAAAGATAAGGTACCAAGTTGGATCACGTACAAAAAGAGTGCATGTCTATGTTCTTATTAATTTTTCTTTGTTCTCGCCCTGAAGATTGATGCTGAAAGAGTCTCAAATTGTCCATCAAATTAAAATTGGTGAATTAAGAGCAGATGGGCAATATGAACGAAAAAACTAATCCACTTATTTCTCGCTTCAGGCTTATACTCCTCACAGTACGAAGAAAAAACCTCTTTCGTAATTATCAATATTCGTTTGATTTGTAAAGGTACCCTTTTCTTTCTTGTTTTCTTTTGCGTACAAGATTTCCTTAGAAAGTAAAGTTTCTTTACCTGTACTGTCTTCTGCAGTTCTGTCTTAGCTGAACTGTTCTATTCTCTCTCTTCAACCTACGAATTTGCCCACAGCAGAACTGATCCGAGGTTTAGATATGAAACGTTACAACTGTCTCTCAAAGGACTTTTCAAAGGCTGATAACAACAAGTTGAACCGATGTAAAGTACTTTATTGGTCTTATTACTACAAATCTTGTATGATCTCTGGGAGGAGAAGGTTAGCTGGAAACACAAGCCAAAAAGTATACAACATTGACGATAAACTATTATTATCATTATCCGGCATACGACGGACGGTGCATTAGGAAGGCAAAAAAATGTTTTGATTTAAGGCTATAACTTTGCTCCGGGGAGAATCAAGTCCTTTTTATGGATTATTTCAAAACTATTCAACAGACCCAAGCCATGATATTACACAGAGGATAAATAACTCTTTGAGTCGTCATCATTACATACGCGTGCGTTTTGACGTTATATATCGTTCAGGTCATCTTCATTTCGTACAACCATAACACAATCCACTGTGTAGCCAACAAAATCAGACCTAAGGATATAAAAGAGCTCCAAATATTTCTACAGAAATCATGCACCAAAAATACTCATCTTCCTTTTTAAAAAGCTAAATTATCACTTGCGCGTTTTTTACTTCGTTTCATGAAAATGGTTTGCAACAACACTCCAAAAGGATCTCAATGAAGTGAAGGCACAGACACACACACGAAGAGATCTAATGACTGTAATAAACGTTTAAATAAATGCTTTCAATCAGTCTGCTATTGAGGAACAATTCTTCGCCTTTCGACTGGAGACTGGCATTCATAAAAAATATAGCTGGGCTATTTGGTTCACAAGTCGAACGTGAAAAGGGTGTGATTTTCACATTTTTGCTTTTCTGAAAGAAAAAGAAGGGTTACTACCCTTAAAATCTAATGAATAACCGTGAAAAAGCGCGGCTGACAATATATCACGCTATATATTGAACGCTACGGAGGCAAAGTCGCATTCAATCAGGGAGACCACAAGTTATGACGAAAGCTGCACAGGAAACGAGTCTTCGTTACAATTTTCTTGAGAAGAGAGAGATACGCGTTAAAAATGATGGGTGACTTTCAGACAAGAATGATGTGGTAGGGCGTGAAAACGGATGACTTTAAGAGAGTAGTTCATTACATGGATAGCGGTGTTGACATAACCTGATGATACCTTTTTTGGGGGAAACATAGTATTTTTTAACTGTAAACTACTATAATTTCCCTGGACTTGATTATACCATGTGTGAATCCAAAAAATTCAGAAACACAAAGCTTTCGGTAAAAATATGGAAAAAAATTAGCTGCTGTCTAATTTTAATTATAGCAGTATGTGCAATACACCGGTAAATCACTGTAACCAGTTCCAAAATTATTGTTATTTATAGCGCATTAATAGCAGAGTATGAATAAACTTTTGATGGGGAAATGAATAGATGTATGACGCATCCATCACAAAATCGTGTTTAATACGTAGAATTAAAGGAACAATTATTTCCCCCAGTGGCCCTAAACGAAAGTTACTATCAATGCGCCTGTCGATATGTCTACACTTTCCTGATGTACATGCTTCTTAATTGTAGCTTTTAAAAGTTTTCACTTGAACAAGCTACATTTAACATAACATAAAGCTCAAATTTACTGAATTCATAAAAAAATTGTGGGATTCGTAACAAAACGCCAAGGAAAAAAGGGGACGCTAATATATTGTACGTCTTGTTCCTGTTGTATTTTTTCATGTTTATGAAATCTGTGACATTCCGCTTTTCAACAAAATTCTTTAGGTTGATGTTTCCCTCTCGATTTTCACAACAAGAAATCCCCTTTCAACATTCCTCTTGAATTATTTGCTTTTTTCAAAGCGCTTTCTGAAGGGCACAGTTCAAAGAAAGCTGCACTTTTTTGTCATTTTTTACAGAAAAATCTCATAGTTCATCTTGAAGGTGAATCCTTTAAAATGCAAACATAAGCTACTTTAAGAAGAAAAAAAAATTACATTCTGTAAGGGAATATGAGTATAAAATTGGAAATTTGAGAGCAATACAAAAAGCGACTTGTAAGACGGGAAGAACTTTCTTGTTCAGCCAATTCTGGTATTCAATTAAACTTCTTTGGAGCAAGAAAAGCCAACAAAGCGGAAAAGAGGGTTGAATACAATAACTGTAAAAAGAAGTACGTAAACGGTTTAGCAGAGTACACTTACAAGTTCCATTCACATTTTGACTAACAATCCTCGCTGTTTGGGCTGCTGCGTTGGTTCTGCTGTTTGAGGTGTTGCCCGAGTCGTCGGAAAGGTTTGTCGCTGGGTGGTTTCGGGTAGCTTCCGAGTTCGCTGGAGGTGCTGACCCAGGATGGTTGGAATTAGGTTGTGGCCCTGTTTCATGATTAGATTGTGTGAGATCTGGGTTAGGTGTGGTGGTAGTGTTGGACGCAGTGCTAGGAATTCTATTATATGTTGACATTGGATACTGTGTCGGGTGATACGGTGAATTGGACGAAGAGGAATTCATGCTTTGGTGTGGATACAGGGATAACGGTGAGCTCCGGTTTGAGGAAATAATAGCAGACGTGTTACCGTTATGAACTTCCGAGGGTAATGCAGTATCTGAAAATAATTTAAAAGATTTCAATAGTTATTATTACATCTTATATGCATTCAAATATCATTCTACAAATGTTTTATCAATCATCCTGTGCAATGTAAGCTTCAAATATACGGGTCTTTTTAAACGATTCGTACAAGAACGCCCACAAAAACATAATAACCTAAATGTATAAAAGCTTAAAATATATACTCTTTAAGTAACCTGCAGACATTGTCAACCAACATGATAAATCGAAATTGAAAACATTTTTGACGCATCCAAAAGAGACAAATATCACTCATATCCTGTAACATTCTCAAAAATCAGACTTAACAGCTTATACCTCAATATGTTTTTTATGAAAGGTTACTTCCTCTATAAATAGATCATTGGTTATTAAGACCGAATAGGTGTACAGTTGTCCCTGATGTAAAACATGTTTACTTCTTTCATCCCCACAAGACTGATACATCTGTCATTTTCAACTGGAAGTGACATGTTTGCGTATACACACAGAATATGCATAGAATCATTTTTCTTATCACCGACATAATCGTCATCAGCGTCCTGTCACAAAAATATCGATAGAAGGTTGTACTGGAGTGACTCCATGATTCCATCTTGACTCCAGAGTGTACAGATATTAATGACTGCGCTGCGCACATGGTTCCTGGGCTTAAGGTAAATGTATCTTCACTGCAGTGAGAGTGACACATTTTATTTTTTTTCTTGTAAAATAAACCGTGTACGTATTTAAAGTTTTATAAATGCAATGCGTACATCTCTTTCCAGGAACATTGTTTGTGACAGTTGATGCGACTTAAAAAACTATCCTGACTAAGCACAAGAATTACTCATCAATTTTTCATGATTTTCCATGTTTGGTTATTGTCAATTGTTGTTGTCATTTTTACTTGTCTCTTGTGACTTGAAATGACTACACATGTACATATGTCTTATGTATTAGCATGACTTGCACCGGGACCACATCTCCGTTTTTTTGTTTGCGCCAAATTGACAAGAACATGGCTTACGATAAAAAAGCTTTATTGTAACAAAGACATAAAAAACAGGAAAAGAATTTTTTAAAATAGACCTCGTCCTCCACTAGCACACAAAACCGCAAAGTTTTTTTTTTGGCTGTACCCAGGATGGACATTTACTACAGAATCTGAATTGGCTTTTAAATAAATGGTCACATGTTTTGTCCTCCAAAACGCAATTCAGCTTGAAAATGATTTAATGTCTTTAGAGATAAAAATGGGACTATATCAACTCCTAAATCAATGCACAATGATAATCCCTACAAACCGATACTACCGTGATGTGATCTCTTAATGTCAAACTCACTCATGAAAATAACTCAACAGCAATCTAGTCAACTGAGGAGAATACAAGACTTTGGAAAAATCTTTTCTTGTTTTCAAAACTATAAAGGAAACCGCATAGTGTACAATTTCATGAGTTTTTCAAGCATTAATGTTAAACCTGCAAGTTAATTCCATTTAGCGTCCTAAATCTCTCCAGCTCTGGACAAGGAACAACTTCTTGAAAGATCATACACTTGACTGCTCTATATATCTTTCAGATTTTACATGAAACACGACATTTATTGTTATCTGTTTAGAGCTATTTAAGGCTTTCAACAATTTTTTTCGCTTGTCTTGTTGGCTCTGCTCACAAGCCTAATGCACTAAAAGTGACTTGATGTTATGCCCTTCGAGTCAAAGTTAGTTTTTACACCTGGCTCAATCCCGACATAAACTACAAGCTCTTAGCAGATAAAGAAGCTAGACGACAGATTTAACGCACCTGAGCTTTAACAACATCCAAATAATCAAGGTTGATGAGATGTATCGTATTTTCACTTGTTTTTTTTTTCAATGCTTTTGAAACAGCATCCATTTCTCCTGGACAAGATTCAGCCTTGCTTTTATTCTCTAACTTAACTCTACCCTGCCAGAGAAGGAAAAAACAAAAAAAAAAAAAAAAAAACTCTCGAAAAGATTTATGGTCTACGATACAAAGTAAAAGATAACATTTTTTTTGCTTCAGCTTTTTTTATCGTGTGACAAAATAAAACGATGCAGCCTTTCTAGTAAAGGCTGGAAAAGGAGTCAACCTCATATAGGAAAAAAATACAGTCATAAAAAAACTGTCCCACGGTATAAAAAATGCAAAGAATGACAAAAAAAGGAAGAAAAAAAATTCTTACGAGCAATAGGTAAGGTGGGTGAGTGAGATGAATGATAAGGAAGAGCATTGATTGGACTTGGTTGATGATGTGCAGGTGAAGGTCCTCTGATTGCGGTGGTCGGACATGCAGCTGCCAACGCTGCTGTTGGCAAATGACTAACGACAGAAACTGCTCCGGGAGCAGCCGGGGTTTCTGATGTCACTGTCGCCGCCGTGCTGGCTTGACCGTGACCAAGATTTATTGGCGTTTTAGGATCGTTATTGTTGCTGCTGCTATTAGTGCAATTATTACTGCTCAGATGATGACTACCATAATGTGGGGACGGGGTTACAATGCTGACAGGTGAGTAATGCGACTTGTTCGCTCCTTGTTTTAGGTTTCCTCCAGCCCCGACGTTTTTTGCCAAGTGATACGGCTCCATTTTCACCACGGCTGGAGCAGCTCCTGACGGCACACTTAGCGGATGGAAAGCTGCTGGGGGAGCGAATTGATGATGTGGTAGGTAGTGCTGAATGGGAAACGACTCATTTCCAAAGTTTCTCATTTTTGCGGACACACTGTAATCCCAACAAAAAAAGTCAAGATACACTTTTTTGGGGGAAGCTCCGACTGCTATTATGAAACAATCCTATCCAAAAATCAAGCTGAAGATGATTCTCCCTCGTGTGTCACTCAGACTGTGTGCTGATCAACAAAAAACATTATATTCCTATCATCAGAGTGGTAAATATTAGTGTCAGCTAGATTGGTTTCATTCACTTGCTCTAGCTCGCAATTTAAGAGGTTGCTTTTATGATGACAATTTAATTATAGCTTTAGTTTCTTATTACAAGAATATCAATATAGGATTTTCTCATGTCATTCCGTTCTACCACTTAACAGACTAAAAGGCTGGATCCTCAGGCGTATCAAGTTAAACTTTGTGTAAAATGATATGTCATTCTGAACAGTTGGAAGGAGACACAGAGTGATGAGGTAGTTTTCTACAGACTACTTTGTACTGTATTTTCTGTACAGCATTTTAACGCGAACGTATTCATTAACGGAAAAAACACGTTTGGGAGTTGATGACATTCTTTAAGCAAATTAGAAATTAGACTAGCGTTGCAATCCAGTTTATTTCTCCTCCAGATTCGCTTTGTTTTACGCTCTTTGAGTTTTGTTATTTTAAAAGTTACTCACGTCACTGTTAACACTAGCACACTTTTTATTCCTGAACACCATCGAATTCCCAATTCAGTTCTTAAAAATAAACGGAAATTGCAACGAAAAACTGGTTAAAAAGTTGGGAAAAAGTATTCCTATTACTTTTTGCTTGCCAACTTTATCATTTATTTTTCCGGGAGAGAAAAAGAGGAAGCGGGCTCAGAGTTCTTTCCCCATTTTTTTAGTTTCTTTTCCTGTAATGGAAAAGAAAAGTGCAATATTAGATCATGTGACAAACCGTTACGTGTACAATTTTTTTTTTCTCGCTAACAAGCAACCGCCCAACTGAACCTGACTCGTGTCCAGGTTTTCCATTTTTCATGAGTCAAAGACCATGCAGCATAGGGAAGAGAAAGCAAAAAGACAGAGAAAAATAGAGAGTTTGTTCCATGAAGTATAAGCTTGTTAAATTGCATCCCCATTTTCACTTCCTAAAACGCATCCGGGAAAAAATTGGAAAAGGGGCAAGAAATGAGCTCAAAAAATAAATTTGGAGAACCAACACGAATTTTTCTTTCTAGTCTGTTTGCTTCAGACAAAAAAAGCTGACGAAAGAGGAAAAAAAATCATGAAAGTGGAAATGAGATGTAAGCTGAAAAAAACGCGGATATTTATTTATGAGTAATGATAGAAAGGGAAAAATTACGGGATTAATTTTATAGAGCGTGGAAAAAAGAAGCAAGAGCAAGTTTTTTGAAAAGAATATCTTCAGAGTTAGAATTAAGAGAATTTTTTTTCCGAATTTTCCCCAATGGAATATATCTTTGAGCTTATAAAATGCCTGAACTCAGTGACCTGTATGATAAAATAGATATATGCAGGATCACGTGCAAACAAGCTCAAATTCTGACACGGTTGGTTAATTCTAGTTTAATATTTAACTGTTTACTTACCCATTTATGTCCTTACATGATTCCCTGATCCTTTAACGTCTCTTGCTGGGTTATCCAAACTTTGAATCTCAAACAATCAAGACAGCTTTTTTATATCTCTTCTGAACACTCACTCCTTCACTTCAATCATTTCATACACTTTAAAAACTTTTGTAATACAAAAAAAAGTTAATTAATGGGGAATACACTGAGATAAGATCAATCTGTCTAATGACCTGTCAACGATTAATGAAAGCCGGGAACCTGTAGAGACTATTCTTTTTTTTTTCAAGACAATATTCAATCTTTGAACAAACACATACGAAAATACGGATTGATTGAAAGAAAAATCAAAATGATGGACAAGAACAAAAAAAATCTAGTCAAAAGATTTTTTTTTTGTATAATCAAATTGTTATCTGTTCACATTTGCCTTTAAACTCGTGGTTGAGATTTGTCTTACAAAGACTGTGCACTTGTGCTCCTATTTTTTTACGGCTACCTTCTTGTAGCAAGTCTAAACCTCGACTGAAGAAAACGGTTCCAACCGTTTTGGGGATATTCGACAAAAAGCGTAGTTTTTTTTCTACCCTGACTTTACTCGCATCTATTCCCTACGTATAAAAAATAGATGCGTGGAGAGAGCCACCCTCACTCGCACTTGTATTCTGACAGAGTATCTATGAAACAAGATATCACGTAAGTTTTTTTTCTTCATCATGAGTCTACAATGCTGAAGGAAAAGTTGGGGAAGAAGCAGCAAAGAAACAGGGAGTAGGATTGCCTTCAGTTTTCTTTACTTTTTTTTATATAAGAGTTAATGCGACTTGTATAAAAATGACTTCTGAATGCATATAGATTTTTTTTCCTCGTGGCATTATGTTACGTGTAGTCTCCAACCAAACACCGACACCGCATCATTATATTTTTTAATGCATCTTACTCGGTAGTGCATTGTTAGCGAAAGCTGAAGAGAAAAAAAATCCAAGTAAAATGCATATTGTTGTTACATGAGAGCACTTACGGGCATATTTTTTTTTTTTTTTTTTTTTTTACATTCTCAAGGCATAATGCAATGTCCAGAAAACCCCAATCACGACAGAAAGGGCTGAAGTGAGACGAACAAGTGCATGGACAAAAAAAATCTTATACTTTGCCGTAGTGAAAAAAATATATGGGTATCAAGATACACTCTCGAGGCAGGGGTTGTAGTAATAATTATTCAGAAACTTGTAAGCATACGGAGAAGGGTCAGAGGAAAAACTTGCATAACAAAAAAGAGAAGAAGGAAAATGCGGGTTTATATTGCCCCAAGATTTGTTACAGAATAAATTTAAAGAGAAAAACAAAATATAGTTGCCACCTGCCACACCGAAAAAAACACTTGCTTGCAGTGGGAATGTAGTTTCAAAATCGCACGAACAAAAGCATACTTTTTTAATTGCAATTTGAATGATGTAACAATTTCGCATTTCCAAGCACATTAGACCAAAGTAAACATTAACCTGTCATAGAAGAAGCTCATGTGTACATGAGTCGAGACAAGCTTTCCCTCATTTGTCATTTGTATGCCTTCGTGGGAAAGATTTTATTTGTGACTGGTTTAAAAAGACGCTTTGGAATGTTGAATTATTCTGTTTTATTGTCGTTTGGATTGATAGTTTTATGACTTTCTTATCTGTATGTTGCACGCATAGCCAAATAGGAAACGAGGTGACTGTTGTGTGCATTGTGCTGATTATATTACAGAAAATACCACGCACTTTTATGAATAGATAGGGAGAAGATAGTTTTCATAAAGGCACAGGAAGATAAATGATGTTGAATGTGTCACAGTTGCTCTTTATACAAAAAGTATTTATTTTTCGATGCACATACGAATCATTTGGTGCCAGAAAATAAATCTGGTACGTCGAATAATTATGAAAAAGAACAGAAAATAATATGAAAGGGTTAAACTTTTAATTGGAAGTCCACCCACTCAAACAGTATTAGCATATCTTTCAAAGGGTAAAAGACCCGTCTGATTATTGTTACATGGCGAGCAGGGGGAGATATGCGATAACGTTGCGTGGCAAGAAAAGAACACGGGTGAGTGTGAGTCCCGGAATATGAAATCTGGATGATTCTCATTTTAGCCTATGGGCTTGAATACGATGCTTATTATGACGCAATCAATACAATATGAACTATGAAAGAAAAAGTTTGTAATATGTTTGTTAGATTGTTTTCTTCCTATTCGGAAAAAAATTAATCGTATGCCTGACTCAAAAGTAATTCTACAGCAGTCAGTCAAAAACAGTTGCTATTTAAGCATTTTGAGAGTCTGGGCGATTGATTCTTATTTATTATATGGGGAGCAATAATGCAATATGCAATGCTTAAAAGAATATCCCGTACGCGTCGTAAAGTTCTTTGGAAAATGTACAGCTATTTTATGCTGGTTTAGTGACTCCATCTACTGCGAAATAATGAAATGTTCGCTAACTTAGGTTCCAAAGTATCGAAGTAAGTTGTAAGTAAGTCGTAGTAAAATTCTTACAAAATGGAAAATGACCAGTAACTTTTGTATTAGTGTACAGTGTAAACTTCCAAATATTTGCATAAATTGTTTCGCTTTGAATTATAGAATTTGAATTTGGCAAGTTTTGTAACCATACTGGGCGAAGATTTGATTGTTGAGTTTAACTAATTTACTTCTTCACAGTCTTTGCCCAACTTTACTTTGTAGTCCCTTATGATCCTCCGCTTTGACTGCTCATGTAAATGAAATTGGGAAATCATTGACCAATTTCACAGCAATATACATGGGGGGACATCGGTAGACCCTTGTCGTCTTGCCATTCCTTGAAAATACGATTGAAGGGAACAAGGATTCACTCCAGTACATTTGACCTTTGTTGTTTGTCATGTAATACTGCAACAAGTTTTTAGATTGAATGAATAAATAAATAAATGTGCGCACAAAACTTCTGCCTGTGAAACAATACTTTGAATTTATGTAAAGCATACCGGATATTCGCGAGTTCTAAATGCGTTTAATACTTCTGATCTTGAACCAATAATTACTGAGTTCAAGCACTTTTCTGGAAGAGGTGTGCCACGGGGGTTTATACGTTGAAAAATTTTCTGCCTCTCACTAAGCCATGTTATCCATTGCCCTCTTGACCAGGAAGTAAACTGAAATCCATCTATTATGCGTTGTATAATCGAATGTACTGTCAAGTCAAGACTGTCATGATAATATGAAGATGAACTTTTTATAACCTGTCGTAGGGTCCAGGACATGAGCAGTATAAAATGAAGTTCCGACAAAACTTTCCTCTCGCTTGCTTTTATTGTCGGAATAGTCTTTAAAAAACTTGGTGTAAGCTAGTAAAGCTATTATTAAAGACACGAGGACTATGTACTTGGTTATACTCCATGTTTCTGACTTCTTGGACTTTTTTGAAGTAAGCTTGGGTGTAACCTTTGACTTGCGATTGGTCCCCATTTCAAATTTCGAGCGGCTTGCGATATGATATACAAAAAAAATTCGTTGTGTGAACTGAATAAGAATAATTGAACATACATAGAATCCAATAGTAAATTCCATGGAATCGGGCATTTTTATTAAGTTATTGAACATAATTCAGTGCCCGTAGTATGATTTGGTATTGCCAACTTACACGCATACATACATGTGACCCATCATTTATTCGTATTTACTGTGCAAAGCAAATCAAATCACGAGTAGTCATTTAGCAAAATTCAATTACAGTTCGAGCTCTGGTAGTACAATGTCTTCTTCCATTCCAGGGCTTTTAAATATAATTAGAAGGGCTGCTTACAATGATAACACGTTGCATCGACTTACTTCTTCGATCATTTTTGCCTGGTTGACAGAACCAGCGCCTCATCCTCATTAATAAACCTGTTTTTAATAGCTTCATTATCTCATTAACTGAGTAGCTGAGCTCCTTAAGTAAACATACGAATCCTAGTAACAACCCGGCAATTAACACTAAAAACACAACCACCAAATTTTCGATCATCAGCGGCCTTTCTCCTCCGACGTCGCTTTCCTCAATTCTCCTAATTCCTTCAGTATACTCCACTCCATATTTATCATCATTGAAAAACTCACTGGACTTTTCTACTCCGTTTTGCTTAAACAATAAAAGGATTTCGTCCATCCACTTTCTGTGAATTCCACCTTCGAAAAATCCAAGCAAAACTGGCGTGATTGAATCTGTAAAAATGGAGTCCTTTTGAAATGGTAACGTCACTGAAGTAAACATGGCAGCATCTTTGCTCAGAAGAAATGGTTTCTTGTTCAAATTTTTTCTGTCAACGATCCCCGCTTCCAGGAAGTGGTACTCAGTGTCTGGAAACCATGCTATGCATACAGCCTTGTCATGAAACAATGCTCCATAATGACAATCTCTTTCATTACTTGCGCTGATGAAAACCAAGCGTTTATTGATCGATTTTATGACTGGAGTCGTACTTTCCTTGAAAAATTGAGTTTCCACGGCTCCCATCGTGAATAGAAATGTCTTGTAGTCGACCCTTTCAGCCAGCTCCGCCCATGTTTGAGGCACTTCAGGATACGATGGAAACGTTAAAAATGATATCATCACTGTTCGATACGCCGTTCCTGTGATTAGCGTTAGAATAAACCATGGCACGCATATTTTTCTTATTGCATCCGACACCAACGGCAAACTCTGGTCCATAGCTATTTTGTATGGTATGAGGAATCCTTGGTAAATCTGTCCATGAGGAGACATCCCTGATCCCTCAGGAAAATATCGGAAAACTAGCCACATTGCTAAGGAAAAGAGAGCGTAGGAGAAAGTTGTGGACACCCAAAGATCCCAGTTGAAGGGATCAATCAGCGAAGTCCATGAAACTTGCTGGATAACAGGGATAGCTTGCCAAAAGCGAATTGTTGAACAGGATATGGCCCCTGTAAAGTCAAATACGTCGAAAAAGTGGTATAACATGCCGAATATGATTGATAGGTCAAAGTTTCGTTCTGGATATATCAAGTTCCCTATCATTGATGTCCAGGTGCCATTTTCAAGGAGCGTCCCGTATCCAGCTCCTTCCTCTGAAACGATTTCCAAGGAGAAATTGAAGGCTTGAGCGGCTGCGTATAGCATTCGATAATGGGCCCCATCCTCGACGTATGGAGTTCTTGACCAGACAAAGTGATATGGAGGAACGTCCACACAACCTGCCACACGAAGCTTTCTCCCTTGTAGGGAATATCCCATAGCGGGGTAACGAGTCTGAAATGGCTTGGTTACAACTGTTGGAATCCCAGAATCGTATACGTAAGGATCAGCGTAAGCTGATCCATTTGAAAGGTCATATCCAACACGGTGCCTTAGCTTTTTCACATAGTCGTTTTGATATACACGAATTAAATCTTGTTTTGTTTTAACCACAAACAAAAAAATGTCTTTCCGTCGCCACCCCAGCGTGCTCAACGTGTCCAAATGTCCCGAGACGTTATCCAGGATAACCATCACGATAGTGATTGCATGAAATAGCTCATGTTTCTTTCTCACCTCTTTGAGAAACAATCCTGTTAAAACTGGGCAAAAGTTGGTCTCCAGAGCTGTCAAAATTTCCTGCTGCTGCTCGGAGCTTTCCCCGGTAACTAAATGTGTTTGGGATGCCTTGGAAGTAACAGGCCAAGATGAATACCTGTGGGCTATCCAGTTATCAAGAAAAGTTGAGAAATCAACAGACACGACTGTATTCAATAGGAACAGAAGAACCAAAAAATGCCATCCATGGAAACTACGACAGCCCGTCATATCCAAAACTGAATCCGGAACCTGTGATTCCACTTGTTTGTCTTTCTTGTGCAGTAGTAAATCTTTATATGAGGCATAAGTTTCTAGGATTCCACAGCACACCAAGATGCCAGAAATAATTGATTACTTGAATTGGCAGCTATTCCCCCCTCCATTCCCCATAATAATAGTATTGTAGATAGACTGACCGACGGTGTGGTGTGAATAATTAATCATCATTACTGGGAAACTCATCTTATCTGAAACGACGATAATGAGTAATCACAACTTGATATACACCTACTTGCCTATTCCCCGTACAAAAGTTCATCGTTGTCATACAATCATTATTCAAACCGCATGAAAATACGAATTCGAGAATTTTTGTCAGAATTGTCTCAACGGTTTGTAGCACATAGTCAACTGAAAAGGTAGATAAAAACAAAAATGATGTTCACCGGTAATTTATATATGGAACAAACATATTATTTAATTACCCTAGCATTAACAGTTAAAATGCAAACCTCATTAAACTACAGACAGAGAAGAGGGGCATTTTCATGTGCATGTTACACACCGATCACTTTTACTACCACAAGTATTCAAACATTACCCCTCTACCGGAGGTTGTCAAGGACGCGTTGATGGTGTAATGGTTAGCATTGGTGCCTTCCAAGCACTAGATCCGAGTTCAATTCTCGGTCAACGCAGATTAGTTTTTGCCATTTTTTTATGCGTCTACTTCAACAGCATAGCACCAAAATCGTTTTTGGGTTGAATTCAAAATGGTATTGGCGATATAATGTTTTCTCTGGGCATTTATGGAATGATTTTATTATTTTATTATTATTATTATTAAAACCCTCCAAAACTGATTCAGGTAATGCCATGCCGGTGAAATGCATTTTTTCAAAGAACTTTAAGAAAGTTATTAATCATTCGATTTGTTTCCAAATGTGGTCTATATGCAAACGGATATCACATCCCTACGTACAAGAAAAGCGTCGCCGCTTGTTTTCAATATCAAAACTTTTAATTATAAAAACAATTTCAGTCACAAATATTTCATATTTAATAAAAAGGTAACAATCAAAGGGCTTCTTCCTTGACTGCTGCTGCATCCACTTGCTCCACAGACACAATTAATTTACTGTTCGTCGCACCCAAATTATTGTTGAGTACTTGATAGTCATCGTCAACGTCAATGATCAGGTCACCAAATGTCACAGTGTCCATATTCTGACTAAGCTTGTACAAAAGAAACCACTCTCCGTAAAGCTCTTTTCGGCAGAAGCTTTCTGCACATGCCCGTGACCTGTCGCCCACATCCCGACGTAGTCGTCTTGATATCATATAAATTCGAAAGGATAAGCTAAAAGTGAGTATTCTATAGATGCCACCGATAAGTGTGGCAACAAGAAGAGTAAGGAACCAAAACCAGATAACAATGTAAATTTTTTCGTTGAGCATGTTGAGCGGAAGAATACACAAAACGTCATGTTGCACACGACCAAAGGCAACACCTCCTGTGTATAACCGACACGAGGTGACTGTAGGGAACAAGCGAGATAACTTATCAGTTCGTTCAAAGGGTTTTTGCTGCAAAAGACCGAGGAGCTGTGCAGGACCGTAGGTAAGGAAGGCATTGTCAAGGAGCCTGTTGCAAATCCACATTTGCAGAAGGAGATTGATTAACCCAATGGCTTCAGTGATTATATGAAACTTTGCGTACTTCTGGTGGTGACCTCGGTTACGGCGGAGATAGTCAAGGATTCTTTGTCGTTGGGCGGCTTTCTCAGGTTCTGGGGTCATGGGCAGGTTAAGAGTTCCGAGGAGCATCATCACAGTACCACGCTCCAGTTTCTTCCAAGCCCAGTGAGGAAAGTAAAAGGATGCTGCTTGAAGTAAAAGGACGAGGCCGACCCATTGGTAGTAGCCATGAATTATGACAGGCTCGTTGGGATGGCTTGGTCGGATTCCCGGATATATTTGAGTCTCTTTGGCTGCAAGAACGGATACAATATGTTTTGTATTGTGCATAAGAAATCAATATAAAATATGTATTCATATATTTCCTATACCTGGCTCATAGACCCAATTTCCTTTGTCAAGTCGCCCCAGCGTGAGAGTAGAATGAATGTAGCAATACTGCTTGGCAAAGTCCATGATATCTTCGTTGCCCATGCAGGTAATCGGGTCTCCGATTATGATCTTGCTGGTGATTAGGGTGGCACCACTCAAGAGAATGGTGAGTGTCCAAACGTAATGCATGCGAAAGTAAACATTATCTATGTATACTCGCCGTCCTTTCCTGCCTAACACACGCTTGAGGATCCCATCCCCAGCTGCCATCTTTAAAAATGAAGACATTTTGTTTTACAAAATACTATTCAACTCTAAACTACTTTTACTTTAAATGTCGACTTGTGATAGTTTCATCCGCCAAACTACAACTGAAGCGGGATTTTTTTTTCGTCGAATGATACCAGTGTGAACTAAGCAATTTATGTACTTCGGCCATTTAATAGCCTTTTGTCTCAATTCTGACTTTTCCCCACTATTATGCTGTAATCTGAATTCGTGACAGAAAAAGTAGTGCCAATTTTTTTAAAGATTTTTTTTTCATGAATTGGCCTTTAACCGTTTCTTATGTTGTAACCGCTCATTACTACAGCCTGATAGCAATCATACTTTCTTCGACACGCATGCCATGGGCAACCCCGTGAAATAATGGTCACAACACTACTAACAATCCTAATACAAGTTTGCACTATATTAAGCCTACATATCACCTGTATTTTCTACCTATACGGTATAAACGAAGGATTAGAACACACTGGGTTTACATTTCAACTATGCTTGCTCACAAGTTTTAAACAAACTACTGCTAAAAAATGAATTGATATTGATATAATAGTTTTCTCTCTCTTCTCCTGGCCACCTTACCTTCAACATTATTGTAATCTTCTGCTGGGGCCTAGCACAAATACCCAAATTTCATGACTTTCATAAATTTTTTTTCTTACAAGCGAATAAAGAATCGTAGTTTAGGTGTGTCTTGTGAAACGGGAAATGTAGTACCAACTTGGCTCTTTTGCAGCAAAGCACAAAATACTACGTATATTTTGCACTGCGTCATGGTATTCTCGCTCTGCTGCTATACAAGTAGAAGCCTTTCTGCTGCTGCTTTCTTTTAGCACAAGTGTAAACTTTCACAGGGCATGATATACTGATACGCTTTCACTGCGGTAGTTTGCAAAAAAAAAAACAAAAAAAAACATATGCCAAAAAACAATACCAAATTCAATGCGTTGTTTCTCTCGGGCTCGCCCATTTCGTAACCTTTTAGACATGTGTAAATTACATATTCATGGTCATGGTATGTATTAGTATTCACGTATTATTTCATGCCGTCAATTCTTTTAGCTTATGAGTAATAAGTTTACTGTTATTATACAAAATTCCTGAAAGTTCAGAGGAGTAAGTCGATCGAAGAAGCTGTCCATGTAAAACTGAATACGAATGCTAGGCCATGAATCAATATGTTTCCAAAGAAAGTTAATGTTCCACTTTTGGTTCCCTGGTGTCCAGGCGTGAGACAAGTTTCGCTTCACTTCCTGGACGAGCTTAAGTGCAGTTGGATGAGCTTTAGAAGCCTGGCCGAAAACAGCCATGATGATGAAACATGTTTCGACGGCGAGTATAATGAAGAGCAACTGGACCGTGGTGTTGTTCGTAGAGGTAGAGTGGATTGCACAAAACAAACAAATGATTTGAGTAATACTGAGACCCACAACGGTAATGTTTATGAGACCTTGTTGTTGAGCAAAATTAAAGATGCCTGCGAGAACTTGCAGCTTTCTGTAGTGAAGAGACAGTCTACTCGTGGTACTTCTAGTTAGCACCTTTCCTCGAAGAAGGGAATGTACGATGGAATGATGAAAGTGATGTAAGGAATGTTTGATGCTTGCAAATCCAAATATTTGGTTGCCTAGAGTGGTCATTGCTGCACTGGGCATTAGAGATTCCCATACAGTCCAAATGAAAATGGACTGTGGTACAGTGACGATAACACGCAAGACTAGTGATGAACTTAGAGACGATCTCGTGTAGAATACGGCTAATGGATTGAAGCCAGAATGGGGAAATAGCATTGCAATACCTGTAATCAATATTGGAACTGATAGGCAAGTACATCGGGTAACGAAGCAGCATAAGCGAACCAAGCGGAATTCTGTGTCCCTTCTGCCCAAAAGACCTGTTGTAGCTACAGAGTCATGTTCTAGTTTAACAGATCCATTCAGGAATTGGCAATACTCAGAGCAAGTTTTTTCACGAAAGTAAACTGCAAAGCTGAGGTAGACCAAAACCCATCCTACAAGCAGATTTTGAAGAGTGGCGACCAATATTGAGCCTTTCGTACTGTCACTTTCATAGCTTTGAAAGGGAGCGTTTGAGAAAGTTAGAAAGGCTAAGATAAGGAGAGTCAAGCAAATAGCACGAGTTAGAAGAGAATTATGATTTTTCTTGGGGATCATTTGGTTTTTCGACTTATCCCAGTAGTAGGGCAAGCGATGAATTTTGTTAAGATACCGAGTGATTTTTGAAGCTGTTTAAACATCCGGCGTTACTCCAGGAATTTTTAGGATTTCCAAAAGGATTCCTTGTATGAGAAAACCCATGTCGAAGCTGCTGGTAATTTTTTACTAACTGAGCTTTGAAAATGAGAATAATTTAATATACTGCAATTATTAGTAAGAGAAACCATAAATCTGACAGATTCCCATTGATTGAAAATTATCAGCAGACAAAACCATCCCCGATCGTGTCATGCAAAGAGAAAACACAAGACCACGCCTTCAGCAAAGAAAATTTAGACACAAATTAACCACGTCCATTCCATGTTTATAAAGATTATCATTTTATACAACGTTGCATGAGCGAACGATCACGACATACCTTTGTCATTGTAATAACCTTAGGGAAGTTTATTTATCTCTACCAAGTACTGCAACTGACGTCTGTCCACTTGGAACAGACATATGATGATTTTACAGCCATGAGCCTTTGGAAACTTTGGAAACGAGCGATTCTACACCCATTGATATGAGTTGTGTTGACAGTTCCATGATATACCATCCATGCTTATGTCATATCAGGGCTGGCCGTAAAGGCGGTGTTGTCCATTTTGAACAGGTTTTCAACGTTTTCTCGAGAGAACTGGGTCGGGCTCTTACAACCGATTCCCAGGGAACATCGGATCCTTTCCCGCCTTAATGCTCATTTGCGTCAAACAATATCCTGGATCCCAAGTGCTGATTGCAGAAAATGTGATCCAAGAAACATTACTGTTGTAAATGAAGAACGGTCCTTAAATTCTGTACCCATCGAGGCACCCCATTCCTGGGTTGGCCAAGGGAGGAGGTTGTAAAGGGGGATTGACTTCAGTCGGTGTTGTCATTCGGGCTATAAAAATGCTAAGTCACCAAGGCCGTGAGCTCGCCCAGACAAAATAGTTTTTGAGTCGTGCTTTAGCGTGGTATGGTACCATAAGCGCCGTGATCTTCAACGACTGAATGGAGTTGATCGCCTCACTTCAGTTTCTTATGGCATCCGATGCTTTCTACATGTACAAATACTCATCGATAGAATGTATATCGCTTGCTTGAAAGGTTAATGAATGATCCATACGAATACATATTTAGCTTTTTGGTATCGTTATGCAACGAAACTATGACCTACTCATAAGTCCCTGTATCATGGTGGGATTTTATGCACTTTTTCGGTTTCAGAATTTAAAAACTTTGCTGAAATTGGACTTTTATTCAAATAGTTAGCTCAGTTTTCCGATCGAAGATATGCGATTTTTTGAATGTCACCTAAGATACGTACAGCCGCGCAGTTCCCGCAATGAATGGCGACTACCGCTACGTAAAATAACGAATGCAAACGGCCTTGTTTCATCTTGGTTACGAGAAGTAGCAAACTTTTGCAGTGTATTGACATCCGGTGCGAATGAGATCGAAGTGAGGTACTCATAGACGATTTTCTATATAAAGTTTATCACTCTTAAAGACATGTGATAACAATCTTACCAAAATAATTAGGGTAAACCCGATGTGTCAATAGATCACCTATTTTTTGTATTGAAATTGGATACACTCAGGCTACCTTATGTGTCTATCTTTAAATTACTACCGCAACAGTATACTGGTAATTTTAATTGATTTTAATCACAAACAAAAAATTATAATTTTATTCTCTGACTTAATAGTTTCTCGAATAATTTATGCAGTAGATAAGTTTCTTTTCTTTGAAGATGCATACGCTCACAGTAGCGTATCCTTCACAAAATTATGTCCCGCAATAACTATGTGAACAATTAGTTACATAAATTACGAACAAAACGGTTATCTAGACTCAACAAAATTCATAAGTAATGGATAGCAGTGGGACTGGGCTATGTCACCCCATGAGTAAATGCCTGATTGCCCCTTAGAGAAGCAGATTTGCTAGGAGTAGTGAAGCCGCTAACCCAGACAATGACACAACATGAGTTGGTCATCCGTGGTTGGAGTATCTATCGCATCTCCATGCTGGTTTTAGCCATTACTGGGTGTATTGGAATTTTTATCCTAGTAATCAAATATTACGTATGTGTCTGGAACAAACCTCGACAGCGTAGAAGGTTAATCCGGCATTCACAAGGGGTCATGATGGAAGAAGGCAGAGAAACCAGCAACAATCGTGAGAGTTCTTATTCATTACAAAAACTTATCATAATATGATATGCAAATGAAAAAATATAACTGTACTGTAGAAGCTGGCAATGGAGACGATGTTACAGTACAGTCAATCAATTCTTCCCAATGGTCCCAATATGCTAAAAACGAAAACCAATCTGCAACTATAGTGTACCAATCTGTGGACCAGAATGCTACACCGCCGCCACCAAAGGTTCAGCTGCAAATGACCAAAATCACAATCGCAATAAATCCTACCTGGAAATAGAATTTTCTGCATAACCAGCTTTTTACGACTGTTTCTCTTTTCAAATATTTTTATACGTCTACTAAATGGCATTCCTATTTCCGAATCCAATCGCACCAACTCATCATCTGTGACCTACCTCCCTATACAAATATTGGAAAGAATTGCCCCGTTGTCATGTCATACTTTAACCTTAAAAAATTAATGACGAGAAATGACATTGATGTGTCTAATCTTGCTTGGAAGGATTCCTTCATATGAGTTTTTTATTGCAACGGTGTCGGCCTCATGTCACTAACCTTCTCAAAATTGCGAGGAAAATTCTTAAAATTAATACAAACACAATATTTAGTTGATATTTGTAAAGTAAATCAATAAAATATAGACCAAAAGGACAAAACATTTAGGGATTTAAATGCGCATGATCGTGGTGAATGTAATAGCTGACCTCTTCGGTTAGCAGAGCACACCTGTCATGTCCCATGCAATTCAGATAAGCTTGATGGAAACCTGGTGATATCATTCCATGTCTATTATGTATGATTACGCTTGGAATAGCGTAAACTTGATGATTCTAAAAACTTACATACTGCTTTCGCGTATCGTGAATCTGAACAACCATACGGAAGACGTATTCTTGTTCGATTGATTGGATTATTTGTGGCGTGTTTCTTGAATCCGTTTTCTGAAAAAGGAGGTTTTATAGACAGTTTAGGTTAGTCAATCAAAATGAGTAAGTTATCGTACAAACAGCTTTGTCTGTCTCATATTGCCCTGTGCCGCTTTCTAGGTGGAAGGTGCATTCCATTTCAAGTCTGTACAGGGAAAGTAATATTTTGCAACGGAGTTATGTTCAAAGCTACTATAATTTTTCATCTTTTCGTACACATGATCAAAATATACTTGGCTATAAGGTCGAATCTAGGAAAAGGATTCTTGGCGACCAAGCTAGCTACATATCTGGTAATTATCGGATGTGGTGGGGTTCCAAGTATTCACTGGTTGCTCCAGGGCGATCTTATGGTCTCTCTCGTCAACCAAATTAGCGAATTTCATCAGATCGGATTGGGAACGTTGAACACAAAACTGATAAAGTTCATTTTGTTTCAATGCCCGGTTTGCTTCTGCGTAGGCTCCATTTTGGGCGCCATCATGCAACTCTTGGATTACCTTGAAGATATTCAAACACTCCCCGAAATTAACGGCTTTTGGAAATTAGTCAGGCTCCTCTTTGGAATCTTGAGTTGGTGGGAAATAACTTGGTCCTTTGCCATGGCATCGACCTGTGGAATTTGTGTGTTATTCATGGGAAACACGTCGGTTTACGTTGCAACCAGTTATGTGGAGAGTCAAATAAAAAATAAAAGCTCCAATCGGTCTACCATTGTGTTATACAGAAAACTAATTACACTCACGTCCTTTGTAAATCAAAGTCTTCAGCACTATGCGCTATCTGTTCAAACTTATGCAATGGCATGGGTAATATTCACATCTGCAGTTGTGATGGAGCCAGGGATCAGGTTTTCCATGAAAACCTATGAATTTATATGTCTAGTGAGTTTTGTGGTAGAAGCTTCCGTCGTGCTTTTCAT
>VICI01000035.1:0-88282 GCA_019593645.1 Akabosia matsudoensis | reverse complement strand
GAATTAACTAAAATGAAATTTCCGGTCTAAGTATTTGCATTGCGCATCAACGTGTACTCATAGGTAAAGGTTTAGTCTATGCCGATACAGTTTGAGTATACTTGACTTGACAGTGCGAATTTCCGGACATGTTCTTGGTAAAAGGATTTTCCTCAATTTTTTTTTTGTTTTATAAAGTAGGCATTCGTTAATTACTCTGTTCAGATTTCTCAAAACTGATTTTGACAAACTACCACAATTTCTCAATCCCTTTTCAGTACTAGATTCCCGATTCGGTTATCCGGTTTCCTAATACTTGTAAAACTTTGTCGAGATTTGTAGGTAGCTACAAAACAAAAGCATTACCATTAAAAGCCAAACTAGGATTTCTTTAACCAGGATGTTTCCGAATTTTTTGACATATAACACCGTACTTACTAAAGAAAATCCGAGAAGAGGTATATGATGTCTTGAGGAGAAAAGAGGAGTGATAAAGCCTGTGGTTTTAAAGTATTAGTCATGTTTGATGTTATCAATAACAAGGAGATTGCAATCTCAAATTGCGACGTACCGCAAATTTATTAGCTCGTTTGCCGAAGCAGAGCAACAACAGCCTGCATGAAATTCGATAAGAATTATAGATTCTTTTGAGATCTGCTTACTTGGGCTAGTTAAGTTATAAGCTGATGAATGATTTCTATTTTTGTTGGTGATTCCCCAATAATAATCCGATGGGAAAGTAAGAAATCCACAATTTTTAAAGAAAAACTCATACCCATACCAATGCAAGCTCACTTCTTCAGTGTAGTAATATCCATCACATCGAATGCGAATGAGATACTGTTGAAATTTTATATGCATTACAATCCAGTCAATTTCATAGTGTAGATGGGGATATTATATGAGGTTAAACTATATTTCTGTACAGTAAGTTGTATAAGTAGGCTCATATGCATGCATACATTCAACATTTGAGATTTCTCGGGTAATCATAAAAAGATCCTGGATTTACAGTTAGAGTTAGAAAGTAATGCACTTCATGTAAGACACTGTGCTGTTCAAGAAAATCCTCTACGTGGAAGTATTTCACGTGTCTTTGTTATTTTTACATTGTCAATTGTCACCATGTGAACTCTCTTTGAGTTGAAACCAGTGCTTTCCAGCGATCCCTCAACGGGAAATCATAAATTTCAAATGACAATGCAACATTTTATGCAATGTATAAGCTTGTTTGCTACAAGATTTTAGCTTAATCTGGCGTTTATCATAGAAGTGTAAAATCTAGTTTATTCAATCTTCCATAATTTGTATTCAAAGAAGCGGGCAAAATCTACTGAAGCTCACAGTTTGCCATGTAAACCTTTGATCTTTCTTTATTAAATTTATGACAGGCGGCTGGGTTCGTTTTCGTAGAATAAATATATTGGGGCAGCAACACTTAGTTTCCTACAGCATTAATCGGATCAACCTACACAAATAAACCAAAAATGTCAAACGAATCCAAATTAACACAAATCAAAAGATGACGGCTGGCCAGGTTCTGTTTGTCACAGTTGACATAAGAGAATTGATAACTTCATACTGTTTATGTGCAAAAATGTCATGACTATTTGGAAATCCAATTATTCTAAACAGCGCTGAAACAGATATTTATTTTTTTTGCAACAGAAGGTCAAAAGTAATAAGATTTATTACTTTGGAAACCGTATACACAACACGGTTTAATTTTTAAAACAGTAACAGAAAATTTGTTGTCGTTGTAAAACAGGAGAAATCAAGAAGAATTAGATCGGCGATCGGCTCATGGATGGAATAGTACACTCCAATAGAGCTTTGTATTGTATCGTTGATCGTTATATAACAAATTATCTGAAGTATCATTCTTCCATTTTTGTCCTTCGACACAATCCTGTTTATTTACTGGGTGACTATAGTTACGATAGATCTACAACGGATCTTCAAGTAATGTGCTTGTTATGAATACACTTTGAAGCTTTATGTTGCTCTTGCTCGTTATTATACTTTCTGATCAATTGACTCTGACAAGAAGCATTTCACGCTATAATTGGCAAAAGTAGACGTAGTAAATACATGTTCTGGTATAATCTAATCTAAGTGTAATATGATTTCATATAAGCCCGAGAAACTTGTATGCAAATGCGGGAGGAGACTAATTATTTACATGTAAGGTTTCCAAAACTCCGTCTTGCAATCTTGTGGAGTCGGGAGGGTTTTCAATCTGAAAAGTCTTTATTAACAACACTTATGTCTCGTCCGTACTTACATCGCACAATTATGTAAACATTTTCATCCACTCCAATTGACTGATAATATGCGACGCGTCAAAACATAACTCATTGCGAATTTGGCTGTAATTGGGATAAGCTAACTAACCAAATCATAAGTATATTGTAAATGTTTCTCTGAACCTGCTAATTTTACTAGCACCATGTATGACTACCGATCCGGCGGATATATATGGGATCAACTGGTAGTCTTTGCTACGCAGTGCAGTGGTATATAGAAGGTGAGAATATCGCACGTCAGTATTATTTCATCATGAATGAGGCAAATGTTTATGCCTGCATAATTTTTAAATTGCACCTTTTACTAGTTGCTCTGCTGTGTAACTACTATGAACTCAACCGCTAAGCTGGGAACACACTGCGAGATCATCATCAAAGCGTCGTTTCTCAATTAAAAACGCGTACATTTTGGTTTAACCTGAATATACAACACTAGAGATGATGTGGTAGAAACCTCCTGGTTCTGAAGCTGTTGCCTTCGTAACACCCTTCTTCTACCTACGTTCACGTTCATTTCGTCATCACAGATAAGCTAAAATTCTTAGAAAAATATAATGGAACGAGCAAAAAACAGGGGGAAAAGACGGTTCATATATACCTACCTATCTACGAAGGTAGAGATTTACAATGGTTTCCTGGTAATACTCAATGTGGTTAGCCACTTGAAGACCTTAAGAAGTACACTTTTCCACAAACGATCAAGTTTTGTGCATGAGAAACCTGTCATATTTTTATACGTTGTTTACTTCTTTGAAGACTATGCATATATGAAATGGATACGACAAGAATGGGGACGTAAGTGTTTTCATGAAAAACAAAGTGTCCACTGAAGTTCCCAACATGAGTGTCAAGCACACGTTGCATTTCAGCTCTAATTTAAGGATTCACAACGTAACACCACATAACACTATGATTTTATTCATGTATTGTTTTATATTGCGATATCAGCTTCCTATTTTCGCCTTTAATGGTCTAATATGCCTTTGCGTTTTGTTGCTGTAGGTTTATCTACCTAACTTTTGTTGGTTTATTCATACTGGCCACGTGAATGTCCATATATGGTATGAAAATATAAAAAAAAAATTGAAAATCCGATTCTACACACTACATTACAAAGAGGGGAAAACAATAGATTTTCTGGTATTGCTTACGTCTGCTTTGTTACCTAGAAAGAACCTAAAAGGTTTTTTACGTTGATTTTGTCGTTTTCAATGATCTTGTAATTAGTGGGAGAAAACTTGGAGTGCTTTTCATGATCTCTGATTGAATCACTGATGTAAGTACAAAGTAAACCGAAGCTACAATAGGTTATGATATGAGTCTATGAGTTATTATAAGGATTCGGCTTTTAATACCGAAGTGGCATGGCCGGCTAGTATAAAGGCATAAAATATGGTGTATTCCCGAATTATCTCTGGAACGGGGCAGCTTGAGATATATCTAAAATTAACTCGTTGACATTACCGATACTGATCATCAGCCTGGCAACGGCATGCTCACTTTCACTGTAGATCGTACATAAAAGCTAAATATAACATAAAGACATCTTTCCCCTCTATCACGACAAAAACTTTTAATAAATTGTTGCCTAGTCTTGTTATTTATGTTTTCGTCTTTACCTACTTGAAATAAAGAAATTTGAAAGCTCTACTTGAACGGAAATGAATTTAGATGAAATTAAATTACCTGTATGAATTCTTGTGCACCCAATAGTCATACGAGTTTCCTTTCTTTGTCCAATAAAAGAGTCAAGGTAATTGCTTTTTTCAATAAGAATAAGTGGGGTTTCCAGCTAAGCAGTAGACAGAAATGAAAAGAATTTGATCATTCAAGTGTTTGTTTTTCATTAGTTGCCAGTTTTTCCTTTCTACTAAGGTCGTTTAATTTGACGTCTTTTGTTTTCGGAAAAATTAGTATCCATACTCATGACCTATTTTGTTCCAAGAAAGAAACAAATACCTTGTAAAATTGCGAAAAAAATAAAGAAAAGATTAAAAAGAAATTTTCAACAGGCTCCGCTCACACAAGCAGCTTTATTCAAAAAATCCCGTATATAAATTGTGAATTCCAAGCGAAGACATCAACTGTTTAGCTGACAGTCTGAGACAAGCAACGTTTCCCTGCAGCTTTCACCAGAGCATATAGCACCTCAGTCTTTTTTTTTCAGCTTTGCATGTGGAGAAAGCGTAGGTTTTTTTTCCATATACCTTTTCTCCCAGTATCTTAGGTACCATCCGCTGGAGGATCGTGTTTTCACGAGCCCATACGTAGGCTACCGCGGTAACCAGTCCGCTTACCAACTTCTACCTCATATCACACGTGTGCTTAATACTGTTGGTTTTTGGATGTCACGTCGAACGGACGATGGTTTCAATTGTTCTCAAACTATCGTGTTTGTGTAACCAGTACTAAATAAAAAATAAGAAATAAAAGTGACGGTTTGAGTTGACATCAAAAAGCGCAGCGCTTACAGTTTCCTGTTCTTTTGCATATAATTCAAGCAATTAGTGGTAATAATTTAAAGTTATCGTGACAGCTGTGTGTAGATACCAGAGAGTCTCGATTCTTTTCGATAGTTTTTTAAAATGATGAAACGAATTAGAGCTGACACGAAGAATTGCCATTATCAAGACACATGTCTGTAATTAGTGTGTAAGAATATGTAACTATAGCGTTAAAAATATTTTATGTAACAGTGCACGCATGCATCATATAACTTGTGTGATACGTTTCGAGCTTAATCGTGTTTGGAGCTATTGCCATGGGAAATCGTCACATAGATGTCTGGTTAAAGCCCTGTGCATATTGGACAGCGGGATCATTAGGTAACAAGTAAAAGTAATCACATTATGATAGATATATATATTCCACAGTATTTTACTACATTTTGTGCGTAGCTAGTTGACTTAGTTATCGCCAAAAGCTTCAGCCAGGTATTATGATTTTAAGGAAATTATCCTTCTAGTTATGTGTTTGAGTTTGAAAAAAAATGCATGCACACATGGATGCGTAGTGAGCTCATATTCATAGTTCCTGATGGCCGCTAGGTTTCGTCTCATTACTCTTGTAAAAGTGGCAGTTCATTCCGTTGTCGCAGGCAATTTCCCGGGCCGGAAATTACTATCGATCCCTAGTAGAATATAGTGTTACAAGTAGATCCTGTTACAAAGTTCAAATAAGGGGAACAAATAAAGTTGGCAAAAGATTATCAAGTGCATTTTGGATTTTGATACTTGCCATCGTTTTCATGTAGGTCAATTTACTTTACTTTACTGCTCTGCCATACGTTTATGTCAGGCTTAGACTTGTTTTTTATGAAGGTCCTTAACAATACTTACGTTTAGCGTAAATATATATTTAATAGTTTTGCAAGAGAATTTGACGGACAATTTAACTTTTTCAGGCTAAATCTAAGGTAATTCTGACGCAAGAAGATAAAGTCAAGTATGTAAGGAAAAGGAAAGACTTTAGCACAGGATCTGTAGTTAAATGAATGCCATTGTGAATGTGAAAGGGCAAAAAGTATGACAGCCCATCGACCTGAGGAGTTCAAGGGACCTTGTCAGTTGGAGAGGTTGTTGGAAGTTCCCGTGCAGTTTATATTGATCGAGGATCTTATAAAAGAAAAGATTGCATTGGCTGCATCCGACAACATCGAATCGTCTAGTTTAGGATCTCCGAATTTCCCGGAAATTCAGGAAGACAGCGAGAATCCGGAGTGTTCAGATAAGCTTTTACCTGTCAAGCGCTCATGCCTATTTAACTGCTGCGCTAATCCTTCACGATGGAAAGCCACTGATTTAGTATCCAATACGTCACAATGTCAAACTAAAAGTATTAAGTTACCTTGGAATGACGCGACTGCAGTCATTCCTGTACTTCAAATTGGCAAAAGTTCAAGTTGCCATGATGTTAGCGCGACAGAAGATACAGATACAGAAGTCGACATGACCAATAAACAGTCTAATGAGGAGAAAGCTGGGGAGGAAATTGATGAGGCTCGGATGAAAGAGCCTGTAGCGTTGCCATCTACAATTAAAGACACAGACATTCCTGACAAAGAACCCAGACGAGAGGAAGTGGAGGAAAATTGTGAGCTTGAAAGCACCAAAGAAAACCAAGACTCGAATTCAAGGGACGGGCATGGAGACAAGGCCTCGTCTACAACCCTTTCACAAAAATGTAGCACCCCAGCAACTATACCAACGACCGTGGACACGTTTTCTGAAAGCGGGGCCCAGCTAGGAAAAGTAACTGAGAAACCAACTCGGTACGAAGATTTCCTAAATGCGCATTGTAGTGATACCAGCAACCATTCAAGAACAGATAAAGACCAGGAAAATGCTACCGAAATCCTCGGTAACAAAGTGATAGCAGATGACTCCAGGGATGACACCTTGAAGCTTACTTTTTACAAAGAGGGGAGAAAGGAAACGACAAAAGAATTTCGCACAACGCGATCCGATTCGGAGCTGACAACGCCGCCACCTTTGTCACCATCATCACTTGATGTACGTATGTTGCAAAACCAACTTGGCCTACAAATGACTCGAATAGTTCGTGAGCCTGGGAGCGATGAAAACCCAAAATCCAAACAAATGGAAGGGCCTGCAGACGAAGAAAGTCAACCTACAAACGAAGGCCAGCCATTGAATGAGAACACCTCAGCCAATAGTACAAAGGTGAATCATTCCAGCACTAGTGGAGGAGGAGTTGTTGATATCTTATTATCACCATCGCGAATATTTACCCCTGCTCGTCAGTTAAGACTCTCAAGCATCGAAAAGGCTGGTGGTACCTGTACTCCAAGCAATAGCATAAGTGGGAACGATGGACGTGCCAGCTTGCCACAGCAACAGAGAAAACCACGCGAAGGTTTAGAAATCTCAAGATGCCAAAAAGATGTGACCATGTTAGATGGAGAGAGCAGCAACAGTAGCATAAGCAACAGGGGGATTACTGGTGAAAGCTCACACACAACTTCCACCAAACTGTCCAACTCTTATGACAGTGTTGCCATGGGGGAAAGTGAGAATTCATTAGAAGCCCATTTGCAATCGTACCTAACCTCGCTAAGATATGTCAAACCAAAAGATAGCGGAAGTAATGACAAAGCTGTGGACAATGCCGCTGAAAGTAAAAGCAGCAAAGGAAAATCCCCATGTATATCTCCTAGGCAAGGTCCATCTTCCAATAATAACATTATTTCTCCTGTAATCTCTCCTTGTATTCGTTCACCAGCGGTATCAGGAGTAGTCGGATCTGGATCAGGAACTGTGATATCACCAGGTGGTGTAAGAATGCCAACTGTACAAAGAGTTTCCCCGTCACAGCAACATCAAACATCTTTATTGGATTCATGGGCTGAGCGGACAATAGCGAGAATCCCTACACGACCAGTATTAAAGAAAACTTATGATCAGCAAATAGTCGTGCCACCGCCAGTTCCTTTCCATCAGACGATCCAACAGCAGCAATGTTTGATCTCGCCAACAGCACAAACCTGTAATACCTCAGGAAACACGACAACATTTCCCCTGAATTCTCCACCAAAAAGATTTAAATCAAACCCAAATCCGATTCCTAATCAGCAACCTAGTACACAACAGCATCCGTTCCAACAACACGGTTTGATAGCAGGAAACAAGCAAGCACATACATCTCCTGCTCCGTACAATAGACAGGCAAATACAAGCCACATTTCTCAGAATCAGGCTCAATATCAGCATCAAATTTCCCATTGTGCTAACCCCACCAAAACATCAAATACGACGCAACAGACCCATCAAGTATACAATCACCATAACTACAATAATAGAGTATCCATGCCGCAACAGGGAACAAGTAATTCATCAAACACCCAAATGACATCCCAGTTAGCACATCCGTCTGCTATGAATCAAAGCTCGCAAAACTACTCACAAAATTATCACCATGCGCACGAGCCACAAGCCCAGCAGCAGCAGCCACAATACCAACCCCAAAATAGAACCCAATCCAGCTCCTCCACTCCACAGGCTCATTACCACCAGCAACAGCTCCAGTTTCATCGACACCTTCAGGAATCATTGTTGATTGCATCTACCGCCCTGTCGTCCTCCAATGATCCCGTTGATAGCTCGTACGAAAACAGACTCAGGCGATACAGCGAGTACTATCAACGTCAAGAGTTGGACATATCAAAGCTTCAAGAATATCATAAGAAATATGGTTTCTACCCTTGGGACATATTGACTGCTCGAGATGAGTCAATTCTTAGATACATGAAAACCAACAATGAACAAAGCCGACAAGAACACCAGCAGTATCCTGGCAATCAAGACACTCAGGTCATGGTAGGAGGATCGACTGGGTACCGGTCCAGTTCTAACATAGACGAAAGATACAATATGCCACACCATGTTCTCAATCAAAGTTCTCAGTACAACCCACGACATGCTAATAACACAATGCAATCACAGAACAGAGTTATCTCTGATTTTACCCCCTCTCCACAATCAACCTTATCTCATCTCCCTACTGTCATTCCTGGAAACAATGCCCATACAGGTGGAAATATCATTACAAATAAGACAATGGGCTCCCTTAGCCAAACATCAGCCACTCGACCTGTCAATCATAATCGATACCCAGTTAACAGCCAAGAAGTCCAGCAGCATCGGGAGTATATCGCTCAACAACAGCAGCGAATCAATAGTAAAGTTTTTCAGGAGCAAACCGAATATCAGTTTTACAGACACGCACAACAGCAACCGCAGCAATCACATTTGCAAGCTCGAGAAGCAAATTGTAGTAATGTAATGTCTACTTTTGATACAATTCATGGTGGGCAATATCATAGAAGCGCGTGTCAGTTACCTACGGGACCAAATCAAGTTCAAACGATGGGAAGCATAACGACTGGAGTACCGCTGCATCAATCACGCCCAAACGACTCTCGTACGTCTTCAAACGCAATAGCACCTGGACGCGAAAGAATGACTCACATTCTCCACTCTCAATCAGGTTCAGGGTCGAGACCCATAGTCATGACAGTTTCAGATCCTGTTCCCGCCCCACCTGAAGCCGTCCCTTTGAGTATACACAGGCAAGCATTGGAACAAGCAATTAAAAGTAATCATACCAGCCCCAACAGCCAATTCATTCACGATCCATACGGGCTCACGAGCTTAATCAACAATGACATGGCATATCGACGGGACCAACGTAAAAGTCCAATATCTGCGAATCCCCAACTGAGCATGCATCATGTCGGACAAGGAAGACCTACAGCTCACCAGTCAGTATCGAAAGAGCCGCTAACAATAGCCTCATCGCCAACTTTGGCTCAACAAACCTCTGTCATTCGGAGAATACAAAATACTCAACATGAGCCCGCCGTTGTTTCTACTACAAGTGGGACTAGTAACCACCCACGCAGTATGACTGACAGATCCAGTGTACCATTCCGTAGGATTTCGGAGGGCCACAGTGCCGACACCACTGGTAGCGGGAAACACAGCCAGCTTTCTACTTTCCCTTACAATCGCGCGAGCAAAGAAGCTAGTGCGGTTCTTTCACCAACTCAGGCTCAATTTCAGCAGCAACAACAGTACTACTCGTATCACAATGCAAATACGAACAGTTCACATGGGATCACCACTGGAACAGCGATACGACAAGCAGATAATAGCCAAGGCTATTTACCCCGGGGCCCGCACAAAAGGCGTATCATCATTACCGATAATAACGGTGTTAATCAGAATATCCCGGATCGATGCTCTGGCGTGGTTACATCACCCATCCCACTAATAGCTAGCGAAAAAGAGCTTATAACAGCAAATGTGTCTCCTTCCAGCGTACTGGCAAACATGAATGAAAACCTGCTCGGTAGTGACGAGGACAGAGGGGACGCTCTAGGCGGTTCCGGATGGCAGTATGACCATGTTGTCCTGCTCGATAGTAAGTACCATCATTTCAAGGACAGTAGACCGCCAATTATATAAAAATAACTTTACACTATGCCTCTGCCCCATAAGTATTTCCTTAACAAACATTCTTTAACTCATCGAAAATCCATACACAATTCATGTATTACTGTGCAAACATGTCACATTGAATATTTCGCTATTTTCTTTGTAAGTTTGGTACAGTATTGATTGAATTATGACTGCATGAAACGCATGTTTGCCCTACTTCTCTTTCCACTAACTTACAATATCGCTAATACGTTTACTCCCTCTCTTCCGCCTTGGTAATTCTCCTAATAGTATCCTTCACCAATAAGTTCTTTAATTATTACCGACCAAGAAACTCCCATGAAGTGTTGACACTTAACCGTCATACGTAGCCCAGCTAGAAAACAAGTCATCTCTCTTTCATTTCATGTTGCAATACATTCCACAAGTACAATTTGAGATACTGATGTGGAGCTTTCAGTTCATATCACTTTTTGCTTATCAAACCATCCTTGAAGAGAAAACAGAAAAAATGAAAAGGGACTTCCTCAATGAAACTTCTATGAAAACTTTGCAAGTGCTATTACGCCTAACTGAAAACCTTCTGCTTTTTTAAGCTTATCCTTTGTATATTTAGATGGAATTCATGTTCCATTTTTTGCAGAACACATACAACGACTGGTCTTTGGCAGCAAGGGAGAGTAATGCAGAGACAAGCTAACCGAAGTCAGTTTGTGCTTTCACCAAGGAAGAGTGAAAGAGGAGTAGGACAAACGAAAAGTATCGTTAAAAATAGATAGCAAAAAAAAAGTTTCAACTAGTGAGTCAATTGGAAATCAATTTTACATATTTATTTATGTATGTGTTTCTCTATATAATCATATATCACAATGACTTGAAAATGCATACATGTAATATTGAGAAGGATGAAGGAAAATTATACTTTTCTTTTCAACTTTAATTTTATTTTCGATGGCAGACTGTGCAAAATGACATACTTTTTTCGTCATTAATAATTGAGAGAAACAGTAGTTTAAATATTTAATGACTGAAGTTTTACTCTGTGTTGTTTGGTTTATTCCTGATCGTAGAGCGCATCAGAACGTACATGTGCAAAAGGTGTTTTGAAACTCTGAAAACGGAACAGCAAATACGGAACCATCTTTTCTGTAAAATGTTGGCAAATCATGTTCAATGCCACGTGTGTCAGCAGCTTGTCAACTCTGAAGTTTATCCGTCTCATCTACAAATTCACGGAGTTCGTCCGCCCGAAGGTCTTGAAATCGGCGACGAGTATCAGTAGATTAATGTGTAATTTATATGCATACATATTTGCCAAAACTTATTGTATATATTTTGTACAAAAACTCAGTCAGGTGTCAGCTTTGTAACGCATTCATTTGCTTTCATTCAATGGTGCGTAACAGAAAACCACGTTTAGTAATGAAAATACGATTCATACATAGTTTGGGAATGGAGATTTATGCACATTGTCAGCAGTTTGCTGCAGTATTACTTTATTTTAGTTATTTACCTGACTTAGCACAGTTGGACAATCGTAAAATACTAAGTATAAGTGAATGTAACGAGTTTAGATCGTGGCAGTCAACGTTGCCCAAAGATTTTTAGCTCGGATATAAAACTTCAATGAATCGTTGAAGAATTAAAAGCCAAAAAATTGCTCCAAGAAAGGTATCATGCATACCTATTTTAGTTTTTAAGCGACACTTTTGCGAGGGGAGAGGGGTTATCATTTCGTTTACATAAAAGCTGAATATAACAGGGTAGCTTTCTCTACATTAATGTATATTATATAAGTGCACAGAACTTTTTGTGGTCAGTTAAACAAAAAACTGCGTTAATTTAACATTTCGTCCAGAAAATTCACTGATCATAAATGAATTGTATACCTGTCTGAGCTCATTGTAGTCAGTAAGAAACCGAGAAATAAAGGGAATATATTTATAATGTTTGTACTTTTCAAGGAATCTATAATACAGACATAAATATCGAGCTGAAAAATGTACCCGACAAAAGTATAAAAAGTAGTTCAATCTGTTTCGTTAAAATAAATATTGCAAATTATATTCTGTATTTTACTGTTCCTAAAAATATTAAATGTAGTGGATGTTAGATTTAGTATATATGGTTTTCTCTTTTTTATATCTATCAGGTTTCATGATGTATTATTCTGTGGTATGCATACAAAATAAACTGCTACAGGTTGAGTAGTCCGATTGGGAAAGAGTATATTATTTGGACTTATTTCCTACTACATGACCAGCCAATCAAAATGAACTTGGTCAGTTTAGGCTCAAAATATTTCAGAACGTATTATCTTCGAATATATTTAGCATAGCACTTTTTTCGGGGAAAGCACACAGAATCTCGTCGACTGAAATGTGATACGTATTTTTAATTAGTAGAATTCATTTTGAGCTTAGATTCATATTCATACGTGTATTTCAATTTCATAATGGTGTCTACAAACCGTGTGTACTATGACTAGGCTAGCCGATATAATAATGAAATAATAAAGTAGCTTATGTAGATCGATAAAAAATATGTACCAAGAAACGACAAATCTGCTTTGAATACAAAGAGAAAAAAGTAGGAGAAAGCGCAACAGGGTAATATGAGAATCGGTCTGGAAATGGAAGCTAAAACTGATGACCGTACGTACTGTATCATTTACCGTTGAATAGTGAAGTTCAAATCAAAAGCGCTTTACGCTTTATAAATATCAATGGTGAATAGAATTTTTAACGATGTAAAATCCGAATAATTGTTTTATTTATACCTTTAAATGGATGTTTTTTCAAATCAAAAATACTGCGACGTTCAATGTTTGCCGTATTAAGCCGTATGGTGTACATGTAAAATATTTCGAAATGAAATTTATTCCGTGCATAAGATATTCTTTCAAAAGCAGCTTTAGCGTACTTATATGTTTAGAAGGAAGATTCTCAAGAATATGTAATTTTTTCAAAACAAATGTGGAGAAATACGTTTATCTGTAAATAATAAAGTGAATAAAAGAAGCATTTATTTTGAAAACAAACATTTTAAGATGAATAATATGGTATGCTAGTAGCGATTTCTCTCCCCGCGTCGGAAAATAACCTCAACATCGTCATTTCCACCCCTGATAGCTCCCACGTCGCGTTCACTTATGCTCCTACGATGCTTAACATTTGAAGAAAAGGATTCCAAACTTCCGCCAAGCTCCGGCGGGGGTCCAAACAAATCAATCATGAAGTGATTTCTTCTGCAACAAAAGAGGTAAACGGCGATGACAAGGATTGAAAACATCGCTAGCAGACGCATGACCAATGGAGCTGTTCCTCTAGATTGCAGTTCCGTGAGAACAAAGGCTTTCACAGTAATATCTGCATCATTTGTCATTTTTACGGCAGAATTTCCTGAGATCTCAGAAGGTGGTAAAATTGTAGAACAGTCTTGACTTAAATGAACCTTTTGTTTGGCAATTTCATCGAGACGAAAGTAGCTAAAACACTCTAGGCGTTGTCGCTCCCACGCTTTATTGCAGTAATCACTCACACTGAGACCCAGCACGGGAGCGATATAAAGTGGAAGTGACCATAGACCTTGAACGTCTGTAGTATCCACTCTAAACACAATTAAAATGTCATAAAGTTTCGAAAATAAGTAAAATACTATCGCATTACCAAAATGAAAGGACAAAATTTACCTATTCAAGAACCCCACACAAGTTATCACGACCAAAAGAGTTTGAAAAGAGCTATACCATTTGAATAGTAGCCAGTTTTCTGTAAATGGTTTTTGTTCCACCCATGAAATCTGTAGTAAAAAAAGTCGTTTATCATTCAAACAATTTATTTAAGCGGCTTATAATGATGCTACTACTACTCGCAAGAACTTACAGCTTCCATCCCTTGAAACAGCATACACCCCAGAAGAACACTGCTTGTAAAGCAAGCCAGCTCGTGAAGTATTAATGATAAGCTCAGAACAGAAAACTTGTTTCGTGTCCGTTCTGAAACTCCCCAGTATGGTGGCTTATATTCAATGGTGCCACTTTCATTGTAAAAATCCTCAGCAAAACTCATTTCAGATGACCAACCATTCGATTTTTCTCCTTTACGCTGACCCCTCAGCTTTTGGAAGCGACTTGAGGACAAAGACACCTGAAAAAGCTGTTGCCATTTGGACGGTCTCGCCCCAACTTCACTCGGCTTCACTTTTTCAAAGTGTTTCGTCTGGAATGCTGGATCATGATGAGGCATGATAAAGGCCAGCTCATTTTCTGCACTTTCCTTTGCCGATAACGGCTCTTCATTATTGCTTGGATAGCTTTTCAAATCCAAGTCAGGTTGGAAATAACCCCGGTTGTCATAAGCATATTGACCAAGAGGTTTCTTCACTTTTATCACGTCGTCACCAAACGATGAGATTGTTTCACGTAATGATGATTTATACGTGGTTGGAGATGACCGTCGTCTTTTGTGAGATTTTGAGCCACTAGCCCGACTACTACTTCCTAACGATTGGCGAGAAGACACAGAATCAATGGAACTTTGCTTATCATGGCGCTTCGAGGGTCGATCCCCACTTTTTCCTGTTTTATGACCACTCGAATCTGATTTTGAAACGGGAGACATTCTTGGGGATGGGGACACTTTTATTTGGACCCGAGCTAGTAGTGTGATAGCCAACACAGCAAGTATTTTTATGGAATGTTTATAGCACAGCAAATTGGGAAGGCATGTGATGGGAGACAAGGGAAACCGCACCGTTGCTAACAACAAAAAACACAATCATAAATTACCTGCGCAGGTGGACGGAGGCATGTTGCATTCCACTGCGACCCCGTTACACACCTTATCATTCTTGTCATTTTACTTAATTGTGCTTAACGTACGCCTTTCTTAAAATACTTTTTGGATTGATTAGTGTTAACCAATTAGTGTTCAACGCACGTTAAGAAATACTTTTATACATCATTGCCAGCTATGTTCTGCCAATCGCCTTTGTTCTACAATCGGAACACGCATGAAAAATTGCTTGCCCATTGTGACACAGTAATAAAAGACTAACAAATGTTACATTTTGCGTTAATTTTGCACTAAAAGACCTTTTTCAATCAAATTCCAACATAGAATTCACTGAACCATTACTATCAATAGTATGATAACATCAAAATCTATACTCCAACGCTGTGCATGTCTGCACTGAACTGATTGTGTCTTACGCACAGGTATTTGTTCGCACCTGTATTTTAATTGTATCTTCTATCCAAACAGCTAAATTTTACATTTTAATTTATTGAATATCCTATTTTACGATAAATGATGCATTCGTCTTGAAGACCTTTTAGCTAAATTAAACCTGTCCTCATTGGCCCTTGAAATTTTCAGTAAACGTAATACTGCCAACAAGTTTGAAATTACTAAATTCAGAAAATCTTAGCAGGAATGTATTCCAGAGTTGCAATTTCATCATAATTTATTATCCTACATCCTATCGTCCACGATTTAATCTCCTATTGCCCCGTTCATAATAATAGTGTTCAATAGTTAAAAACTGATCCAAAATAAAATTACTCTTGCCTCTTCATTCTTCATCGGCATGATTTTTCTAGTAATTTGTATTGATTGGCAAATGAATGGTCGGACAACGGACATGACTAGATGAGAAGTGCAGCGAGCGTCCGCTCCGCGGACAAAACCAAAACCTGAAAACCGTATCTTGAATGTGGAGAGCAAAATACACAAAACAGATTTTTTTTTGCTTGTCCATTTGCCCTTGTGTTGATGGCGGTGCTCTCAAAGCAAAACTCCTATTTTGGCTGTATCATTCGATGTTTTTTTTCTATTCCAAATCCGAGACAACATTTAATTGCTTTACTACAGTCAACTGATTTTAATTAAACTGTCAGTTTTTGTAGTTAAATTATCGGATGAATAATTCATACTCAGTTTAGTGGAAATTAGTTGGGCCAGTGGTCAAATGTCCGGGACTGTGAAGGACAGTTTTAAATAATTTGGTTTTGAAGCGGGCTCCATACCGGTAAGGTTTCTTAAGTTTTTCCTCGGTGTGGGTTGCTGGGCGAGAGTAATGGAGTGAGGGATGGGGAGTTCTACAAGCTGGTGTAGTTGTGTAATTGGAGTTTTTGTATCCAACAGATAATCATATATCAGCTGGTTTTTTTTAACGAAGTGTGACGTTTTTGGATTAACCGTACGCATTCCAAAGAATAGAGTAGCCCTGTCAAACTCTCAAGATTTGTAAAAGAGCGTCAGAATGGCTGCTCTGCCAAGGCGAATCATTAAGGTTAGCAATAAAAAGATTGAGAATGCCTATTGTCAATTGTCATCGATTAAAATTTTAAAAATCTTCGTAGGAAACACAACGTTTGATGCAAGAGCCTGTCCCTGGAATTAACGCAGTTCCAGATGACAACAATGCTAGGTACTTCCATGTTGTTGTGACAGGTACAGTTTATGTATTTTGAGCTAATGATCCAATTAATTAAAAGGAGCCAGCGAATTTTTCAAATTATCAGAATGTCGTTTGTGTACTGCAGGTCCTGAAGGTTCACCCTTCGAAGGAGGTGTATTCAAACTGGAGCTATTTTTGCCAGAGGACTATCCCATGTCTGCGCCTAAAGTACGCTTCATCACGAAAATCTATCACCCAAACATTGATAAACTGGGACGAATATGTCTGGATATTTTGAAAGGTAGATTTCTAAGAAAAATACAAGCTGTATTTTTTAGACACATGTTAAACTAGCCTATTGTTTCTGTTTAAGATAAATGGAGCCCTGCCCTTCAGATCAGAACAGTTTTGCTCTCGATTCAGGCTCTTTTGAGTGCTCCGAATCCCGACGACCCGTTGGCAAATGACGTAGCTGAGTTGTGGAAGATGAATGAGCAGGAGGCAATCCGTAACGCTAAAGAATGGACGAAAATGTACGCCCTCGGAAACTAAGTAGAGTAGTCAGTAAACGCCGAATCTTCAACGTATTTGATTTATCTACAATCTACTCATCTGCAACTGCCCAAAAGAAAAGTAATTCGCTCCTGTAATTTTTAACTCGTCAAATCTTTCTTTGTAGACCGCGTATCTAAGAATAGTGTGTCCAGCATCTACCCTAAAATGATATGAAGTAAAGTAGGTTTGTAATCGAGCAATGTATTCAATACAGGGGTGCTTTTGTCTTCAAACAATATTTCAATTCCTGAATTGCCATGATCTTAAATTTAAAATTTTCCGGTGACGTTTTCCAGTGGTGAAGAGACAGTTTAAGCATAAGGTTTGGTTGCATTATAATATAGAAAATACAAAGTAAGAACTGTTTCTCTTTTAGTACCCTTTGTTTCCTTATACTGATTTGAAACAATTCCTCTGTTAAATCCATTTTTCGTCGTTGCTTATACTGGTTAAGTTTAAAACAATTATTTTACTTTAAATAATATACAATTGCGTCATATTATATCCAAGTGGTTACATTGTGGAACAGTGTAAGGTCGTAGGTGAGGTATTGTATCAAAAAGCTGCGTTCCTTACCTTGCCCTCCTCGCGAATACATTCTGCTTCAGTGCTGAAGCACACAGGATACAATGTGATTTTCTAATTTAGAAACTAACTAGGATTAAGATTGAATAAAGGCTGACTTTATAAAACTACAAAAAGTTTAGTCAAACAACCCAGAAAGAAATGGTACGAGAAGAGTGATTGCAAACCGATATAAAGCATTTATGTAATGGCAGTATACAAATAAAACGGTTTGAATGAAAGTCCCGACGAGAACCTTCTATCTATTTATTTGTTACGACTTGCTCATTCACAAGGATGAAACTAACCGAATTTCCATCGAACAGCTATAGCTTCATGACGCAGAGCATTCGACGCATTTTCCGTTTTTGCATTTGTGGCATCATAAAAAATGAAAGGAGTAAACTAGACCAGTGACTGTTAGTTTCTTTATTTCATTGGTTCGTAGATCAATCAATCAAATATTACGTGTTCGTACGTTTACAAAACGAATTGGACAAACTAAACGTAACATATAGCTATCGGAACTACGACTACATTTTTCTGCAAGTAAAATTATATAAGTATACATATGTAAATTGTATGGGCATGATATTGATACAACGTCTTAGACAACGACTAAAAATTAAACAACGTGAGGAACTAAAATATTATACTGGCACTTACGAGAACTTGAGTGTTAATAAAAAACGGGTGCTCCTTTAAAAACGTAATGAATAGCTAGATCATACGTCGTAGATTTGTGTAAAAATATTGAATAGCAATATTATCCTTAGAAAAAGTTATATGGCAATGGCATTCCATGTAGTTTTGCAACAATAAAACACTAAACTGAAGAGTTACTGACTTTTTGACTATGTACAGGTAAAGTGAACCGGTATATTGCCCGTCAAAAACATGTCTACTGCTGCCATTGACTATGGTACATTCGCAAATGTCTATTGACTTCAGCCGGGGTTGCATAGATCTTATCTGGACAAATTGGGCACTGGTGCTTCTTCTCGGCATGGTTCCTAACCATGTGTACTGTCATGTTATCTTTCCGAGTAAAGTCCTTGCCGCAGATCGGGCACACTAATATAAAAAAAAGGAAAGCGGTTTTGAAAATGGAAAATGACAGAAAATTCGGTTGTTTGAATAAATCCAAAAAATTAAGCATACCAAAAGGCCGCTCCGCAGTATGCACGACCTCGTGCCTTTTCAGTTGGCTAGCCTTGAGGAATCTTCGGCCACACTGGCATTGATACGCAGGCGGAGTGGGAGAATGATTCAGGAGATAATGTTCCTTTAAAGACTGCTTATGCTTGAATACCTTTGCACTCGGGCAGAATGCACATTGGAAGTATTGTACACCCGTGTCCTGCGATGTGATTACAGTTCCAAAGGTGACATTTCCATCAGTCTGGAGCTCCTCTGTTTGGTAGTTACCTCCATCAGCTCCATTCACGTCAATGTTTTCTTCCATCATTCCGTAACCATATTCTTCGTCGTACATTTCTAGAACCATTCCGAATATTATCGTAAAATATACCAATCGAACTATTTTGCTACATCAACATAATAAACTAATGTTTGTTACCCTCTCCGTTATTGACACCATCAACATCCTCCTCTGCTCCATACAGTTCATCTTCCTGCTGGTACTCATAATTCTCGGTTTGCCCCTGATCTGTTTAAACAAATAACATTACTCTTGGTACATTCGGCTATAGACTTAAGAGCTCCAACAGATCAAGATTTACTTTTACAATTTTAACATTAACGCGACATTTCCATGCATAAAAGAATGACTAATGATAACGTACCATCTGTCTCAAGCATGATACACTCAGTCCCTTCTGGTAATTGCATTCCATTCTCATTATCCAAAGCTCCGTTTTGATCCTCGTATCCAAACGCTACTGAATGACCTCGTTTCGTTCCATTTCTAACTCCATCTGCAACGAAGATGATAAACTTTACAATGACTACTCTTAAACAGCTAACACGCCCTGAAACCTTCTATGCACCCACCCGTTCTCTTAATTGTCGCTGAGTTCCCTTGTTCATCATCGGAAAACACTGTTTCCGGCTGAATAAACTCCATAATATCTTCAAACGCCTCTGGCTCATCCTCCACAGGTTCCTGCTGAATAGGTTCCCTTTTCACCACGTTCCCCCGAGAACTCACACTCGTCACCTTCAACGCCGACGGTGGACTTTTAACAATATTCAAAGCCCCCGGCATAGCCCTATGCAGTAGCGGTGGCGGAGGTAGCTTTCGAACTCCATTTCCATTCAACAACCGCCCATTGCCAGCCTCCTTCTTCTCTCCAACCCCATTTCCATTGCTAGTCCCAATCTGTGCCTTATTCAAGGGAGGCAAACTCTTTATCATTCCAACAACCCCATTGCCCTTGGTCGACGTCAATTGTGCTTGCTTGCAAAAATCCAGAAAGCTGGACCCTTTCAAAGAAAAAACCAATACCATTCCTCATTAGCAAAAAAACTCTTTCTCCTTCGTGCATTCTTATTAGAAATAGTCCAGCGTGTTTCCAGCTCACCAAATGTCTTGGTCAGAAACCTCTGCAAAATATCCACTTGAAGCTGAAGCTTCTTAAACTCCGCAGGCGTTATATTTTCCAACTCCATTTCCAATGATCAAAAAATATATCTCCGTTGTTCCAACAATGTTATTTATCCCGTTTCCAATTCAATTCCAAGAGCCTTCAAAGTGAAACTCTTCAAAAAACAGTTCCAACTACGACCTGCAATTATTATTTTTATTTTTTCTGAATATTTTTTTTCCTCCTGATCACAACTGACTGCCTGACTTGTCTACGTTGTTAAGCCAGCCAAAGGTCCTTGCGTAATACCATTTCCTGCCCTGTTCTCTCCCTTCCTACAATGTTGCTAAAAAAAAGCGAGAACCAAACAACTCTTGTGTTTTGGTACAAGAGTTGTTCTGACGAGGAAGATGCCTTGTACTATTCCTGCTCCGTCTCCTGCCTGCACCTTTTCAGTTTCTACCAAACCCAGCACACCACCAGCAAACCAGCGAGTCAGGCATTCTCCACAATTCCTACCACGGCAGCCCATCTTCACCGTCCAACAAAATAGCAGCCTAGAACAGAAACACATATCCAATCCATCCATCCACCACCACCACATCAGAACAGCTCAAAGATATCCTCCGAATTGTGTACTACGCACAGCGTTGTTGGAAAAGGCTTACAACAGCTCATGATAAACCCAAAAAAACAGACACACCAATGCGAGCAACTTAACACATATTCCTATCAAGAACAAAAAAAAATACCAACGAGAGGGGTGCCTGCAGCAGGCCGTATTATAACAACCACGAGCATATCGGGGCTCTTGCATGAGAAACACGCTCCTTCCCACGACTTGTTTTTTTTTCACAGAGAGACAAGGATTTTTGCGTTCATACTTGATATGAACGGACAGACGATGGCATATAAAGCAAAGCTCAAAATCAGGAGGCTTGTCCAACAGGGAAAGTAGCATTTCTGTGTAGGATCTTATATTTTGTGTCAGATACGAAAAAATAAATCTTGCCAAGTTTTTTTTTGAAGATAAGGACTTCGCTTAAGTTTCAGACGAAGAAGCTCGGTTTGGAAGGCTCCTTCGATACAGCGTTTGCATGGGACACTTATTCGAAGCAATATTTTTATAATGCATGGATGAAACGTAGCATCATCCTGATTCAGGTGCTGCTATTGGAGTGATGTTTGTGCTCGTATGAAATGAAGCATTGTGCAGGAATGTCTGTGTTGGAAGCATTACACTACTAAACTGAGCGGTCTTTTAAATGAGGGTAAAGTGGTGGTGATTGTGTTTGGTTGGAAGGATGAAAGCACTGTTATAAATAGATAGAGAAACGCGAGATGAACGTTTTCTCGTTGACTTTTGTCATCATAAAAAAAATTGATCTTTTGTGAGGATCCTAAATGAAACTGGGCTCTTGTGTTAGGAAATGTAGTGTAACGAGCGAGGATGTTTGGTTTGGTGAGTTTGTTTCAGGAGAGAGAGAGAGAGAGAGTTTTGAGATCAGATCCAAAGCAGATCTGATTCCATCCCTTTTTTTAAGTTGCTTTGATGGCGAGTAAGTAAAAAGTATGCGAAGAAGGAGATATTTTTTTCCACCCTTGCTCGTACTGGTTTAAGTTGGTCGGTCCCAGTGTGCCTGATCAGAAAAAGCCTGTGTCTTGTCTACACATTTTCACTGGTTTGGATGAGCTACAGTTTCCCCATGTATTTCCATGCTGGCAAGAATTGACAAGGGATTGGAAGGACGAAGAACTGCAGGGAATAGAAGAGATTGCTGCGAGGAGGAATTTTTACGTGTGGATCTCCTATGACGTGGACTGTGTGTTAAAATGCCTGCCATTTTTAGACGTGGATATTATGTGTTTTGTCAGAGGGGCTCTCGCATCTTGCGAGTTTGGATTTAAATAATATGTCAAGGTCGCAGGAAAAAAGGGGAGATAAAGGTTTTGCCCTGTTGTCAGCTTGTGCATTTTGTTTTGTTTGATAGAAACTTGAGATGAGTCATGGCAAGGTCAGCAAAAAGGACAAACAAGAAGGACCATTGGGCCCTCAAGGTACCTATGTATTCATGCATAAAATATGATGAAAAATGTGTTACGCAAAACAGACACACTTGACCGAAACGAAGGATTACTTTCGATTTATTGAATGCACCAGAGTGTAGTAGGTAAAGAATGCTTGTAAAAATACAAAGTTTGATTGTACATTTGATTATTGGATAACAGTTTTGTAAACGATAATTTGTTTCTTTAGTATACGTGCAACGTAAATGCGTTCAGGGCATTTATCGTTATCTAAAGTAGGATAGTTAGAAGATTCTTCGGGTATTTCTACATCACAGTGGAGAGATTCCATGCATTTTTAACATGTGGGTTTTTAACACATCTCGCCTTGTGTAAGCTTTTGCGCACACTGTGCATTCAAATGGTCTGAAATAATGGCCCATTGAAAACAAAAACAATTAAAACATGCTCAAGATGAGATGCCTTAAATGGCCCGCTACATTATTTTTTATGGTAGGTTTACCTTTCCCCAGTGTGACCTCTGAGATGTTCGATGAGACGGCTTTTGTCCCGAATAGGCAGGTCACATTCTGGACATTTTAATGAGCAGGGTCGTGATTGATTGTACCTTTTTCGTCTTTTCAACGCAGCGATGTTCTTTGAGTTCGTTGTGGAAGTAGATTCAGATTTACTTTTTTCTGAAGCCAACGAAAACAAGCAGAATTATGTGACATGCATAACGACAAACACTTCTATCATTTGGAACATATATCTCTAATTACTTGATGACTTTGACGATTTCGTGGTAACTGATCCATCTGTAACGTCTCCAGAGACTGAAACATGAGTAGGCCGGGGCATTAGCTTTGGAAGAGGTAACGGAGCATTGGCTACGTCAGAGTCGTCTTCGCTATTGGCTAAACAAAGGATCAAATAAAAGTATGAATAAAAATTCGTACAAAACTTGAATAAGAGGAAGGAAGTAGTCAATATACTCACAATGTTCACTACGATCTCCACCGTGTGACTCTAAATGTGTCTTGAGTGTTTCAGCAAACTCAAACTTGATCCCACAGACATGACAGTCATATTTTTTGAATGACAAATTGCTACTTTCAGAACTAGCTACCGAGACTCGTCTACCGATTGGACTACTACTAGCACCGCTGACACTGTCGCTGTCATACTTGGCGAAACTGTTAACGCTCTGACGTGAGCTACTCCTTTTGGAAGATTGATTAGATGCACTGCTAGGACAAGACTGTGGTTGTCCGTGAGGGGCACTGGAAAATACTGGTTGCAAAGCCGGCGGTCCTCCGGATTTGCTAACAAAGCTATTGATTGTGGAAGGATCCAGTTCGAGTTCAAGAAATTCTGGAGTTTGATTTTCGTTCACGTCAACCTCCACATTAGGCTCCTCCAGGAGGTCGGAAAAGTTGTGGAGTGGATACATGTCAGTGTCTGAATCCAAAACGTTTTCTACCTTTGGAATTGGCACTTTCTCTCGTTTCCTTCCTGTTAATTAAGACAAAACGGCAATGACGACACTTTAATAAGTTGACACCGAACAGTAGCAAGTTACTAGGCGTACCTGTCACAGGATTAGCATGATTTGGCATGGTATATGACTTATTGGAAGAACACGTTTGTCTTAACGGGACCGTAACAAACCCCAACGTCCTTGAAGGACTCTCTTGACTCACTAAATTCGGCATTTTTTCATACTCCTCAGCGTCCTCTGGAATCGAAGCTGTATCAACGATAGATTCATATGTGGTATCCATTGCCGGAGGGGCCTGGGACAGTTGAAAGTAAGTCGAAAACTCTTGCCCTACAAAAGCCAAAACAAAAAAACTAATGAGAACCGGATTCACTACATTTTTCAATGTGTTTATAAAGTAGAAAACTTCAGTACTTCCACCAACATACCAAATTTCTTTTCCAAAAACCCTTGCAAAATTTGCAACTGTTTCGAAAGACTTGCCAAATTCCCCGACATATCCTCCAATCTCGAGATCACAACATCACTCGCCCTTCGGTCGTCCTCCATTTCGTCACCCAGCTTCGAGGCTCCTATTCCCAATAATAAATCATAACATATCATTTATATAATCTACTCCACTCACACTAGCAACTTCTGTGAAAAAGACAATCCACTTAACAGTTTTCGTATTGTTAATGGCCCTAAACACGTTTATTGAAACAGCAACATTGGCGCTTTGTCAATTTCTAAGCTGTCACGAGTATATCTGTCAAAAGTTGCTTCTTCGTATAGGCTATCAACATGCATACAAGTCCTATCCTATCACCCTATCTTATCTTTCCCGTATGTATATTTTTTTGCTGGAAACCCGATTCCACGTACTGATTTCTTGTTACTAATTTTCTAACATGAAATCTTAGACTCATTTTCGCAAGTATACGTATAAAACCACAATTAAATGTATTATAACAAACGTGACATACCTTTGCTCAGTATCGTTTTCAAAGTACCAGGAAGACACGTCGTGTCAGTTGACAGCTGAAATATAGAGTGCAAAACTAAAAATACCAAAGCAGTAAATGACAAGAAACTATACTATTTCACGCATATAGCTCATCTGTTCAGCAATGAATGAAAAAAAAGAAGAAGTATCTTAACAATCCCCACCGCACTTTAGTGAGGTGGTGATGATGGTATCAAAGCTAGTACTGCTGGTGGCACAGTACGGCGGTGGCAAATCAAGAAAAACATGTACACTGTTAGGCTCTGAAGATGAGGTGGTGTGCAGTGCAAGCTCCCATGAGCAGTATGCAAAAAAGCCTTTCAGGTGGTTTTCTTTTCATCGTTTCTAGTTTTACGTGCATCCTCTACTAAAATATCTGCATGTCCTTTTGTGAGGACGATTATGAACAGTCATCATCATCCACGTTTGTAAACGCATATAGTACATGAAGCTCTGTGTAGCGAAAAAAACTGTTGTAGATTATCCCTTATGTCGTCCTCTAACAAGGTATTAACGACTGTAGTGTCAAAAAGGGTATTTAAATAAGCCCCATAATGCAAAGATAACACTGTCTTCAACAACAGAAACGTCACACATTCCACTGACGCTTGTACTGCAGACTGCAGTTTGCGCAAAATAGATATAATGAATAATGGTATTGTCATGTTTGGCTATAAAATAACTACGTTGCATTTAATACTGTTTTATGTGCAATGCTATATGATTTACTTTGCCTGAGGAGATAAGTTATTTCAATCAAATTCCTTCGATGAGATAGGTGTTATAGTATGTGCTAAAATCGCTCTGCAGTAGATAACGAACAGATTGTAAAGCGTCTTTAGTCTGTCACAAAACAAGGGACTTTTTCTTTAAATATTTTCGATTTGATGTGCCTATAATTTTATTTGAAGAGATCATAATATAGGTAACATTTACACATTTGGTTTTTGCATTCTAATAAATGTCTAAACAGGTATCAACAAGATAACGTAAATGTAACGAGAGCGCTGTAATGCCCACGGATGTAAAATGGACAGAACAGCGTTCTGAATTGTCGCCTGAGGGTAGAAGCATTTCTGAACGTTTGTGCCGAACTCTACGCTCATCATCCTGCTGGGAATGAAGTTCGTGGTACTGTTTTAGTAAAGATCCCATCGTGGAAACCCGTCTACGGCGATCTGCAAAGCATCCCGAAGTGGCTATGGACTGCCATGAGATCATACGACGAAGCCAGTCCCTGCGGAAAAAGTCGGAGTAGCCTGCAAGCCCGCACATTCCAACTGCATCAAAAGAATTTCCATCAAATTTTCGTTTAGAAAGTTTGAAATGTCCACGAAAGGTTACATTAATGATAGAAATAAACGATCGAAAGATTGATTTACTTTGCTCGACAAACAAATCTCGATATCGTGGTGGAAAATTGGCTTCTTCTATTGAGTTAGCCTCTTGCCAAACTTTTCCGCATAACTTTTCCATGAATGGGTAACCGCTTTGTCTTAGGTGAGGTACGTCCTTCCAAGCAGGTTTTGAAAAGCATTTGTTCTGGTAGAACCACAGGTAAACATGAATGGTTAATCATAATTCGTAATCTTTTTACTAATGACTGTGGCAAAAACTTGGTGGTTTTTGTGTGATTTAAAAAAACTCATTACTTTTTGTGCTAGGAGCATGTAAATAACCTGATGTGTCAAGGAATACATAGACCTCTCTTGACTCAAAAACACTAATTTACATCTTTCGGTAACGTTGTTACTGTCACAATGAAAAACTTGGTAGATGCATGCATCCGACTCAGACTCGTCTATGATTTCTTTCTTCGCAACAATATTCCAAAGCTCTTCAAATGACTCGTCTTCTTTTGGGTTGTAGGTCGTTAAGGTACCTATCGGGTACCAGTTTCTCGTAGGGAGCTCCCACAGCCCTTCCTTTTCTATCCACGGCAGGGTCACTGGGGTAAAAACATACTGACATGATTTCTTCGCACATTCAACTTATTGAACTATTGACTATTCATTCCAAACTTTTGCATACGTTTTAAATCTGTATTGTTTGTATGGCGCTTGACTGTGTCCGTTATCCTGGCTGTTAGCTCATTCGCCATTTTTTCCAGGTCATGGATAAACGAGGACATCTCAACAGGTAGCTTTTTATGAGTGCTTTGAATCATTTTCAGTTGTTCTGGAAGGAAATGCAGGCACTATTATTTGATATTACTTGATTTATCAATACTGCGTACAAACCTGCAACAATTTTTGTTCCAAGTGCTGCATCCAGTACTGTTATATTGTCAACATTGGCCTTGTAAAAGTGAAGCCCTTTCTTCAATGCATTTGCAACGACAGCGTAGTCCTTCTTACCATAGGTGCAGTTAGCTTGAAAGTTTACGCTTATGGACGACAGATTCCCTACTCCGTTCATGGGTGGAGGCAGTATAAGAACACTGACGTTACTTGATTTGCTAAAACTGTTTTTGCTGTCACTTTCATTTTCAGTTTGACTTGAAACAAGTGTTATCACGATAAAAACTACAAGGCACAAGAGGATCAGACCTCTACACCCAAATAATGTTCGCTTACAGGTCATGATGTAAAAATTGTTACTTCGTAATCCTGGAAATAACGGTTCCGTTGAGGTCGACTCTTCGGGAAACAGCAAATGTGTACGTAACGTTGAACTATGCAGATCGTCATCGATGATTTCATGGCCCTTCAAGTCCACCTCATCAAGTCGATTACTACTCTGCTTTCTTTTAGACGAAAACATTTTTGTTTTCTTTGAAGAAACAGCTTTGGCTCCGTCGATTTCCCAAGTAGGCATCCTGATATAGGTTGAACGCAATGAAAATAGTTTTCAATTTAGTGAACCGTAACAGACTGCGGTTTCAATCCAATTCACGTTTGATCAGTCAAGTAACACATAAGGCCATGTGTAGGCTTTTGCTTTACAACAAGGGAATCTTTTTTTCGTGGCCATTTATTGAAATTTACTGTCACAGAATACGTGACCGCTTCAGTCCCTCCTTCCCATGAAGTACTGCTCGTTGCAAGCTTTTTCATTGCAAAAAGGCTGAATATTCTTACTTGAACATAATCTTTGTAATTTTTCAAGATAAGAACAAAACAAAGTTGATCAAAAGGAAAGCATCGCAAAGGGTATGTAGCGTTTTTAAATTGGATTAGGTGCTATTAGTGCTCTTGACTGTTACACATTGCTTTGCAAGAGGGGAAGAAGATAGATATTGGATTGTTTCTGTTCTGCATGCAAAACTATGCTATATTTTTTACATGAGATTCTGTGTTTTCAAAGATTAACAACTTTAAGATATGCCTCGTATAAAAAAGCACACTTTGAGGGTGTGTATGGTATAAGCGCAAAATCTGCGGGATGAGCTTGTGGGTGAATTAGCAAACAGAGCATTTCTTTTACACATTCATAACAATTACCTCAAGCGTTTATGCATTTTTTAGCGATTCGAAGAAAACTCAGTACGAACAAGCAAAATTTGTCAAGCTGCTTGATACTTCCCTGTGATATAACTTGTCGTAATGGCATACAAGTTTATACATACATATAGTTAGTTGATGAAAGGACTTGATGTGTGGGAGAAGTAACGAGATAGTTTCAAAACTACTAATAAACCTTGTGTACAATACTTATCGGTTATTAGCCCAATAAAAAAAGCGATGTGGAAGCGATGAAAGTACAAGTCGCCTTCGCTTCAAGCGACAAAGTTACTTTATAAAAAGTAGTACGATTACTCCTTTGATTACCTTTCGTAATAACGATCAATCCTTCGTCCGCAACAGAGCGAGCAATATGCCTGAACGCTTTAGGTAGTTTAGAAAAATATGAACAGTCACTGGGCTTGAATGTCTTCGCAAATGGCAAAAAAAAAGTTTATGGTGAGGAGTTTGAAACGAGGAAAAAAATGAGCTGATCGGTGCAGGCACAGTGATGCCCTGTCGCAAAAGAGAAATCTTAAATTGATCCTAGGTATGGTATCTTTTAAAATCCCCTCATGATATGTACCTAAAGTGACGTTAATCCGGAATTGTGAATTCTTTGGTTCTTTTCGTAGTAAATCGTTTGAACAAGTTAAATATTGAGTTTACTTCAAGTACAATGTTTGAACAGTTGGAATCCTTTGCATATAACTTTTAATTCGTTCTGCTTGAATAGTATAAGTTATGTCTTTCGTCTGATGGTATTGATTTCAATTTATGTAAATGCCAAAAATGTCAATGAAATTGTATACTATCGCTTAAATCTCTGCAAACTTTTATTTCCTCAGTGAGAATTCTCATGAATTACATTTTAGTTTTCGCTTTTCAATTAAATATGTATTGGTTTTTAAAAACTTGTATTCTGTTAATATAAAACGTGTTTTTTAAATACGATTGTTCATTCAGACTAAACTCGGTCTATGTGCGTATCATAGTTTTCTGGACACTTTTTTTGTAGCCGTTAACCGTTCATTGATATTCACTTTAACGAAATATGTTACGTTCAATAGTATATAGTAGTTTAAAAAAATAAATAAGTATAAATCGTATGTTGGTTTTTCCTAGATTCTATCTAAATTATTTTTGTGGCTGCATTATGCAATCTTGTTTTTCTATCACCCTTCAGAAGTTACACCTCGCATTTTTAGACTATCAGCATTTTAGTTCATTAACACTATTTATAAACGCGGACAATTGAGTTTAAAACTGCATTTTCCAACCTTAAGACGTATGTAAAAGTAAATTACCGGATTCTTTCTTGATCTCACGATGTATATAATATTCTCTGAAAAAATAAAACGCACTCAATTCTACTGATATCAGCAAATTAAAGATTTAGAAATGATTGAAACAGGTTTACAATAACCAAATAATAACAATATGTAGTAATACATAATCGTATTTATAGTATTAGAATTTTTTGCGCTACAATAGATCGTGTTTATCATCCTGTTATCAATGAAACAGGTTTACAATAACCAAATAATAACAATATGTAGTAATACATAATCGTATTTATAGTATTAGAATTTTTTGCGCTACAATAGATCGTGTTCTTTGGGGTAGGAGTAATGTCCTAAATACATTAAATTCTTTATTACATATTACTTTCTGCATTTGCGTTTGTGATGAGCCATGAAGCGGGCGATGTCTTAGCTCGATTTCCAAAATCAACGGAGAATCGCCACCCGTAGGCAGATTTTCATCATCCATATCATCAGAGTCGTCGTCATCATCGGACTCCCTATAACCTCCTCCTCCCGCACCTCCTTCATTGAAAAAAAAGTACAGATTAGAATTAGAAAATTAGTTGAATCAATTCTATTGGAGGTATCAATCAATTCTTTTTTGTATCGACACTACCAACGTCTTGTTTGGGCTTCTTACTTAAGTATATTTTTTCTACGCACCTCTTTGACTAGAAGATCCTCCTCCATTCATGTCAGGATCGTTATCGTCGTCTTCACCATCATCATCATCTTCGTCGGACGTTACCTCTTCTTCTTCGTCGTCTTCCGTTTCATCGTCCGTTTCTGGACACTCCCAGTCCGGCTTCATCCTCTTCTTTCTCAACTCAGAGATCACCTTGCGCCTATAATCCCCACTAGGGCCAACGCTATCCCTGCAACTTTCAAGTGATAACGCTTCGGTACTCGTGCTTCTGTGGCTACAAGTAACCGTTCCAGTTTCACTCAAATTTCCCTGAGATCCATCCAAATCACTGTCCTCCTCTGCTGCCAAAGGGGCGTGCACCGGCAACGCATTCTCGCGCTCCTGAGCTTGTTGAGACCGCATTTCTTGAATTAGTCGTCGTCTCTGTTGCTGATATAAGGCAGCCGCAACTAAGGCCGCGCGTCTCATATCCTCCCTACTCGCTCGTCGTTGACTCCCATTCCTGTTACTTCCGTGAATTCTATTGTTGTTCTCCCAAAATATGTTGATTTCCAACTGCAAACGAATATCGCATGCCATAAAGACTACTGTGATGAGAACTGGGATCTGGAGCTTAGCAGACCATGCCAGTCTGAAAAGTGCCATGAGGCTGTTCCTAAAGCAAACAACAAAAAATATTATACGACAGAGTTTATCTTTGTTTTAAAACTTTATAAGTTTCAACAACGTACTTTATCGGTTCATTTATGGCTTGCGGTAGAATGGACGCTATCCTCATAAATGGGAATGGAACTCTGATTGGCAAATGCTCCACAACGCTAGCAGGAATCCTCGGAAGAGGCAGCGATAGCAGGGACATCTTTGGTATGCTTGATCTCTGGACAGATACAGACTGTGATGGCTAGCAGCAAAGATAAAAATCATTCATTGGTTAGTAACATCATCCTGTTATCAATATAGATGCTACACCCTTAAAGATCAAATGCCATGTTGAGAAGCAAAAATATCCAGAGATGAGGTATTCTGGCTCACAACAAAATTGAATGTAAAGACAGATATGGATTTGATAACACGTTCACTGAGCATTAGACGCAGGAAAGAAAAGTTTAGGTGGTTTCACTCTCAATCACAAGTACTTAATACAAGCATCAAAAACTAAGAATATTCGCAAAACCACCTAAAAAATGGACATTAAGTTTGAAGGAAAAAGGATTTTAATTACAGGAGCCGGCAGAGGTAACCAGACCCCTTGTGAATTTCTACATTCTATTCACATTATTTTTTATAAGAATAGGTATGCGTATTTACCACGGAGCAAGTTTTCAGACTGTTGATTTTTCCGTAATCCGTAAATATGGATGGAGATAAACTTTGATCACTGATCACTTAGTTGTATGTACGACACGAAACGCGCCTATTTTTAGTTTACATATAGGCCATGTTTTTAAAGACTTTGGACCCCATTTTGAGCCAAGTCAGGATGCAGGTAGTTTTTGTCACAAAATCCTATCGGTTAGTTGAGGGTACTGATAAGCAGTATCACATTACTATGAAAAGATTTACTCTTAGAACCATTTTGATGAAACTTTCCAAATTTGCTAACGGTGGAGCGATGTGACAATACAAATTAATTACAATGGAATTACGCGTAAAAGATCTGCGTAGGAGGTGTTTCCGTACACCAGAAAGTTGGCACTAAACATCTGTCTGTCTTGCTATGGCATATGCGACATACGCAGGAAATTGGGGTTGAATGAGAGTCGTGTTGCATTGCGCATAGCTAGGAAGGATTGCACCACAAGTGCATTCGAAATGCCTATGGAATTTTTAATCTGGCATTAATTTTTCAAACCTTAGGAATTGGAAGGGACCTATGCCTGGCAATAGCAAAAAGCTCACCAAATGTGACGGTTATTGCTTTGGCAAAAACTCAAGCTAATTTGGACAGCTTGAAGGAGGAGTGCTCAAATATAGAAACGGTTTGCGTAGACCTTGGAGATTGGGATGCGACAAAGGCAGCGGTTGAAGGTGTCTTACCAGTGGATGGGCTGGTAAACAATGCTGGAATTGGTGGAACGGCTCCCGTACTGGAAACAACTCAGGAATTGATTGATTCGTAAATTAAATCCTTAATTTTTTTTAGTTTCAAGTTTTTTATTTCTGTACTAACGTATAAATGATAATGGAAATTTAACATTTTTCAGAGTCTTTAGTATCAACGTGAAAGCTGTGGTTAACGTGACACAGGTCGTAGCAAAGGACATGATAGCAAGGAAATGCAGTGGGTCCATTGTTAATGTCTCGTCACAGGTGAAATTGAAACTACCAAGGACTGTAAGAGATTGTTCAGTTATGTAAGGATTTTTAATAGGCCTCATTAGCTGCATTGGAGAATCATTTGGTTTACTGTGGAACGAAAGGAGCTCTGGATATTATGAGTAAAGTAATGGCACTGGAATTTGGACCATATAACATTCGATGTAACTGTGTAAACCCGACAGGTATTTGAAAAACTTCCTAATATAGCAACCAAAGCGGTTGTACAGACTTGAAAAGTAGCGAAAGCAGTCAAGGTCTTCAGTTTAGGATTGAAACCCTTCTGTTTAAGATCTAGAGTCTGGAGTTCAAGCTGACTTTGATGACATTTAACTTTGTTCCCTGTTGACACAAAAAAAGCAAAATATTGTCTGAAGCAATATGATTGGTTGTACGTAAAAAGAGCAAAGTTTGAAGTCCGCAGGTCGGCTAATAAATCGCTTTCGCTACTTAATGAAATGGAACCGTGCGTAAAATCGTAATGGACTCATCTATGCTTTAATGTGTTCAATATTTTTTAAAGCTGTTTTAACTGATTTGGGGAGGGCTTATTGGTCGGATCCTGCCAAGGGCGGTCCAATGTTGGCGAAAATTCCGTTGGGTAGATTTGCAGGTATTAGTTGTTTTGTCGTTTGGCATCCATTGCACGAAATTTTTTCCATTTTAAATATTTCTCCTTTTTCCTTCATAGATGTTGAAGATGTCTTGGGAGCCATAATATTTCTGTTAAGCGACAAGGCTGCCATGATAAACGGCACTTGTCTTCCAATTGATGGTGGTTTTGTCGCAACATAATGAACTAATCATGCATACGACAGAGTCAGCAACATTGTACTCAACACTCTTTGAAGAAAACTTTATTAAAGACCGATTATAAACCTCCTTCGGATTTTATCCTTGAAAGCCTTGGTGTGTACGTTTTCTATAAATTTACATTTGTAGGAGTATTTCATAGGAATTAGCTATGTCGTATGTCATACCAAGTTCTGGAAACACCAGTCGGCTCTATTCAACCTGTCAGCCACGTGGAACAGGTTTTACGTTTCTGCCCTCTTGAAACATTTCTGTAAGTGCTTCTTGTGCATCTTTGTCAAATAGCCATCTTCATCCGGCCTTGAATTTTAAGCGGTTCTATTAGCGATGTATATAGAAATGTACAAAATGAACATGACGCAAGAATCAGAACATGCTATAAATATATCCAGCAGGCAATGCAATCCAAGATCCACGCGCTCATTTACCTCATTAGTCTTTCAACATTCTTGGCATGCTTGCTTCGACCCGAAAATTCATTTTGAAAAATTTTACCTGTTGAGCAAAAATTCAAATTCAAAATTTCAGTGAAAAATCCAACGTAGAAGGAACGAGAAAATGGAGAGTTTGAAAGGAAAGAAAGTAGCATTAACCGGAGCTACTGGAGGTATGCAGCAACATCTCTTAAATTTAAAAGCACTGATTAGAATTTGAACCCAATTATCACATTGCAATTAGCAAAGCTGACCGTTATCCTCTTGCGTTGAGTCTAGATTTCGGGAAAACATTTGTTAAGGATTTAGTTCAGCATGGATGTATCGTATACGCTATTTCACGGACAAATGCCAAGCTAAAGGAATTGGCGAGAGTTTTTCCTTCAATAGTAACAATCGCATGTGACCTTTCAAAATGGGATGACGCTGAAAAGTTACTGACAGAAAAGCTGCCTAATGATTTGGATATTCTCGTAAATAATTCGGCCGTTTTACATTCCGAAACGATTGATACGCTAACTGAAACGGCCATCGACGAGTAAAACACGATTATTAATCAGTTCACTGATGCATCGATACATGATATGTCCTGTCCATGTGGCTCTACTTCAACAAATGGTCTTCCTTTGCAGGCAACTAAATTTAAACATCAAGGGCACACTTTGCATAACCAAAGTTGTTGCGAAGAAAATGATGTCAAGTGGGAAAGGAGGCAACATTGTCAACATTTCCTCCGCAGTTTAGTCCAAAAAGTTTCTTAATTCGTTTAATTTCTTTTTTGTACAAAAGTAAAATTTGCTTCTGTTCTTGTAAAGGCTTCGGATGTTCCAGTGCCGTTCTTGCTCACATACGGAATGACAAAAGCAGCATTGAACAGACTTACGAAAACACTGGCCAACCAACTTGGGCCAAATAAAATCCGTGTCAACTCTGTAAGAACCTGTTGCCTACAGCTAACTTCCGTTCTCTCCGCTCCCTAGGAATAAACACAATTTATTTGTATTTAGGTAAATCCCACGTTAATCCCGGGTACGACAATGAGCGACAGCTCATTTGGTGAACAAGAAAAAGTTGCATTTGCAAATATTACACCATTGCGAGCATTTCCCGGAAAAGCTGATGTATCAAATACTCTCCTCTTTCTTCTCAGCGATCAAGCGAAATTCTTAACAGGACAAATTTTGTTTGTCGACGGTGGCCTTAGTGCTTGCTGATCGTCTCAGCCATAAAAATCAATTTCTTAATAAATCACTTTGTCGTATTTCAAATGTCAAGCATGTCCTGAATTAGCGATAAAACTACTTTATATGCGAACCACGAGTACCTACTTATCTGTATTCCATCGGCCACATGCGGCTTATGAGCTCTAATTTCGATTCTTATCTTCAGTCTTCCTACGATTCCGTTTTTGTGTTTATGAAGGAAAGGCTCCAGCTAGGTTCTCACACAGAGGAATACTTTTGAGGCTTTATGTGATTGCTTGTTCTAGAATTGATCATATCTGCCTGTAAAATAAATCCTGTGCTATCAAGGAACAATAATAGAATAACCAAAGTGCAGTTCTCACGAATTGAAAAGTCGTAAATAAGCAGATAAGAAAGGCAAATGGAAGATTGTAGAGACATGAATTGTTAGCACAGTTAAACAAGCTGATGGGCTCATACAAATCTTTTATGTTGAAGAGTTGACTTTGTACAAGGCGAAAAATCTTGCATCAGAGATGTAATACGTATTGAATTCATCAAAATTGGGGATTAAAAATGCGTTAGAAAATCAAACTGAAAAACACAATTCTGCCTCAAGCATAAAAATGGCAAATATCATTTTCTTTAGTAATAAAAATGTTTTCAAAAAGGAGTTTGTTTCAATACTGTATGAAAACATGATTGGTTCTAATTACAGTGCAGTCTGGATAATTTGCAAGTATTTTAAATTGAAATCATGATAGCGTGGGAACTACGGCAGGTTTTCATCCCACCTAACAGTTCAAGCTTATAGATATTGTTTGTCCAGTTTGTCTGGTAAACTCACAAACAGATTCGAGATATCGCGATTTGTACACTAGAATTTCTGTAAAATAATTTTAACTAGACTAGGGCAATGTGATACAGCGTTTTACAACCAATCTCAATTGCTATTTCGCTACACAAAGTTTTAGTATTTATTGACATATCAATTTGCTTATTGTGGTAGGTTTTACTATTCATAGCTACAAGGCATTGCACCTTAAATGCGAACTCTGATTGTCAATGTACGCTCGCACACATAACGAAACAGCATATCCACTTCTTTGCAGGCGTTTGCTTGCAGGAAGAGGTTTGATGTACATTAAGTTAAATTGTAAAAATGAGCTTATATCCGTTATTTTTGCTTTTGCTTTTTTTACTGCATTTAACGTTTCAGATCGATATGTTCGAGACAAGATGGATGATTTGCCACCAAAGTAGAGCTTCCATGTCGGAATGTTTCAGATGTGGATAGGATGTTCACAAAACCCCCTAATTAGCAAATAATCGTTTTCGTTTAAATGGTTTTAAGGTTTTGTATTGGGCAATAATACTTCCAATGAAAATCATAACCGTTAACTTGATTGAACGAATTGAACGAAGCTTCAATATCCAAGTATCATCCATTTTAGTTGCGCTTTAAGGTGAAGTAAAGTGTTCATCATGTCATTACTCACGGACTCCGAAACATCAAATTTTACCTGGAGTTTATCCGAGTTGTCTTCTGACTTTCCGTCAGATAACCATGGCCGATATCCTCTTTCTCTAGTCGCCCCTATTCTTTCAGTATTTGCAGTACTACTTGCCTTCCTTGGCAATGGGAAACTACGAGGATCCAAAGATATTGTAATGAAAATCCCGTCACCGCCTGGGCTTCCCTTTCTTGGAAATCTGTACGAGATTGCTAGCACAAAAGGTTTGCAAAACGTGTAACTTTTGACCTTTGACATTTGACTCATGTCGGTTTTTTTGTTGTATTCGTAGACATACTGGGAAAACTTCGAGAACTAGCTGGGAAATATCCAAAGTACTATCGCTTGCAACTAGGGCCGGTCCCTGTTGTAATCTTGTCTTCGCCCGAAACGGTAGAGGTAATGAGAGCCACAATCAGAAGGAGTAATTATGGACGACATGAATTTTTTGTAGTAAATAAACTTACAGAAACTACTCTCATCAAATGAAGACGGACATTTGGGAAAAGCTGATGAGTACTCAGTTGTGGCAGATTACTGGGGAGAAGGACTTGCAACATCTTCCGGTAATTATATCATGACTCATTTTATGCAGTGCTCATTAATAGTGATTTCCCGTCAATGGTACCAGGAGAAAAATGGAGATCCAGACGTAAGCTGTTGTCACCGTTGTTTAACTACAAGTGTTTTCCGCATTTTTTGGAAGTTTTTAATCGACATTCCCGCCATCTCGTTCACGAACTGAGTAAGTTGTTTGAAGACGGAACAGCTAAACCAATACAAACTCCACTCTTCAAAATTGCTTTGAAGATTATATCTGGTAATTAAGATTATGCCATTATGTTCTAAGTATGTAGTATAGCCGATTGTGTAACACAGGACTTTCCGTCTTATTGTTGCATTGCCCGACTGTTGCAGAAACGTCCATGGGAGTTGAGCTGAATGACACGTCAGAAGAGTTTGATACATTTTTCGAAGAAGCTGAAAGGTTTTTTAAACAAGTTTATGTTTACGACATTGTAATGTAGTCTATAGAAAACGTCATTTTCAAACAGAGCGAAGGAATTTGTGTACAAGCGGATTTCCCGACCATGGTATCGTGTGCACTGGATTTGGAAGATTCATCCTTTGAGGCCAGTTTATGAGAGAAATGTTAAAATAATCAAAGACTACATCTTCAAGGTAGTTTTCTTAAGAAAATGTATTTATTGCGATCTAAAACCTAATGAAAAACAGCTACTTTCTGGTTAAGCGAAGGTTCTTCGGGAGAGTCGTAACAATTTTATGAGTCAAAGCAATGACGAGAAATTCTCAAATAAAAACAAGAAAGTCCTGGAACTAATGTTGGAACATGGAATGTCAGACAACGACATCCGTGATGAGACCCACACAGTTATCAGTGCGGTAAGGCACTAAGCGCTTTAGAAAGTGGATCGCACATGCAAATAAGTTACGACAAATATGTTAATTTTGTTCTTTGCAGGGCCATGAAACTGCAGGTATCTACAAATTTTACATAAATTTGAAGTGATCGTTAGAAAATGGTTAAGAAAAGTTGTATTTCTGTATAGCTGCAACTCTCCAGTTTACGCTTATGCTCCTAGCTCAGAACCAAAGACATCAGGTAAACTCTCCTCCGTTTCATTGTTCACAACAAGGAAAACCTTACTCAATTTGAATATAGGTTCTATGCCAAGAAGAAATTGACACGGTTTTAAATGACTGCTCCAAATGTCCAAATGGAGAGATTAGTGTAAAGGCGCTAGCCGATTTGAAACACACTGAACGATGCATAAAGGAAACACTACGGCTTTATCCAATCGCGTACATCACCGGTAGAAAAATACAAAGCCCATTGCAAATAGGTATGTTATATATACACACCTACTTTTTATCTATATACACTGAAAAGAATCTGTTCTAGTAACTTGACTTGAATTTTTATAACATTTTTTCTCAGACGAAAACCTAGTTCTTCCTGCAGGAACAACATGTATGATATCTGCATCTGATTTACATATGAATCCTGCGTTGTATCGTGACCCTGAAATGTTTGATCCGTCTCGGTTCACCCCTGAAGAATGTGCAGTTAGACATCCATACTCATACATTCCATTCTCAAATGGACCTCGGATTTGTCTCGGTCAGTAACGCATTTACGTCATTGGATTCTACTTTTAAAGTGGATTTCCCGTATTTTCATGTGATTGTGGGATTGTTAAAAACTGCAATTATTTTGTTGCATACATATTCATGCAGGTTACAAGTATGCAATGGCGGAAATGAAGCTTTTGTTGGCTAGAATGCTCTTCCACTTCAATGTCTCAACTACGGATAAAATAGAACATGTACCTTTGGATGCGTCTATTGTTTTAACACCAGTTCGTGGCTATAACTTTATATTGAAGAAGCGCAATCCACTTCCAAGCTGCAATTAAGCTTTCTACCACGCCATCGGCGATTTACTGTGTGATTCATTTTTTTAACTTAAGGTTCAAAACGAGTGCATAAATTTGCAACCGAAGTAATCAGTAAATATCCGCTCAAACAATCACTAATCAAGGAATATCATTCGGGATTGTTAGCTTGCGTGCTTTGAAATGTTGCAATTTGTATCTAATTATAATTATGACCAATAGATATTTTACCTTAAATTGATATCAAGGTTTTTTTGTTACATGACTCATGACGTATCCTTATTTCCAGTCTCTGAAATCTGAATAACTTATAACTTCATCAACGTCAGTAAAGTAGCAACTTTTAATTTCGCTGTTACAACCTCATCTCATGCGGGAATACATTTTAAAACAATTACTCAAAATAAATACTACCTTACGTAATCGTTTGATTAGACTGAGTGAGCAGCCAAATTGGCCAACAAACAGTCTTCTTTTCTGACCATTTCCAGAAACTTCCAGGTTAAAATATTTTATCACAACTCAAGTTTTGACGCTCCTCACCATTTGTCATTTAAAATCTGACATTAATTACGAATCTTGTTTCTCGTGAGAACGACCGCGGAAAATATTCTGATTGTTCATATAAAGTTAAAAACCAAGCCCAAATAAAAAGTAGCAACGAGTTACATACATTACATGATGATCGGCTACACATGAACCTCTTAATCGACTATTTACATTCCTCTCTAAGAAAACAACAGTTTTACAATAATAGCTCAAAAGCTATACGCGCACATGAAAAAGAAAAACTCAAAATTTCGCAACCTTTAAATGATGAGGTCCTCACCCGATTAAAAAGACTGTTATGAGAAGACAGATACGCGCACAATATTTATTATTCAGTAGTAAAATTCCATTGGACATTCGACGAACGCATGACACATACCCATGAATTAAACCAGATTTTATGTGAATGTCGAAACTGGTCAGGCTTTTTTTTCAGTATTTCGTGTGTGGACAATGGTTACCGTGCTAGCGGTGAGGTTACATAATGGGAAGACGCAAAACAAAGTCTCAAAAGCACTTCCGGTATTGTATTGTTGTTGTTGTTGTTGTTAGGCTTCAGGTTTGTCTAGCTAGATAAGCCAATACATATCTTCAAAATGACGGCATAAATTTATGAGCTTCATGTTCAGAGCTGATACGTTTCCACTATAAACAATCAAACTTTAATTTTATGCATGCAAGTTTGAAAGTATTTTCATGGATGGTTGCTCAAAAGCCATTCCTAAAGTAGACGTCCGTCCAAGAAAACCTGATGCATAATCAGTAATCACGGTATAAATGGTAAACCGAATGAAGTAGGTAGGTAGATAGTGGGTAGGAGTAGGCTGGAAAGTTAATTTGTAATCGCCTAAATAACACTAACCGGTGGAACACACACAGCGGGTGTCACAAAGCGACAAGGATTGTAAAGGATGTCATAAAACATTTACAAACCAAGAGTATAAAACACTACAAAATTATAAGCAATTTTTTGGAACAACTTTGTATCTCTGAGAAAATTTCGTCATTGTACTTGAATGACGGGATAGTTTCGTTTGATGGACGGGGGTCTAGATTTTCCCACTATAGACGAATCACTAGGAAAATACTGGGATTTTGTACTTGAAAGGGCAGGGTTCAAAATAGTTCTACACATTTTATACCCCAAGCTATACGTTGCTTTCTCATTAGCGTATTTTCAGCATAAATACGTGGAGTTATGCAAAACAAAACTACGATAGGGGTAATTAATTACTAAGAGAAAATATTTCTGGAGACAGGTCATTTTTTTATAGAGCTGGGGGGTTTTAAAATATCTAAATTATACATATTACACTTTTAAACACTTCTTGTTTCACCATCCCGTGTAATAATTACAACGTGAAAAGGTAAACAGAGCTAGTGGTCTGATAGGGTGATGCAATTAATTAACAGCGGAATCCAGGTAGAAGTTGATTTATACAAAGAACAGGTCCCCATCCCCCATCAATGCTTCGCATCAAATCTGAGGTAAGGTACTTCAACATAGAGAGCTCCTATCTTTTAAGTATTATAAACTTGTGCAAACAATTTAGTGCGACTATTTATTGCCGAGTTTAAAATACAATGTAATTAAACTCAACAAGTTGCTTGAACTCTTCCATATTTTTTGTTCTAATGACATGATCACAGAAAAAGACGTGGTGGCTCTGATTTTTCCAGTAAGTTGCTCGTGAGCCCTCGAACAACAAAGTTTTCAGAGGACGGATTGTGCTTAACCATTTGCTCAGTTGATAATTTTAGGAAAGAACCAAAAGTCTGGAAATATTTTTTTTACACTTGAGTAAAAGTCGACAAAATGGCAGGTAAGAGTGGTTGGTTTTTTCGGAGCAGTTAATTTTGGTTAGTAGTGCGCAACGACATGTAAAAAAATGGCTACTTTCACTTTAGGTTTTAAAAAACAAGCGTGGGTGACATCGGTGCTAAACGATGAGGACGTGTCGAAAGCTTTGGTGCTTGTGAAGTCCTTACGGAAATCACTAACTAGTAGATCCGTTGCGGTCTTAGCTTCCCCTAAAGTTTCCCTTTCGTTGAGGTTTGTTGTTTTCTCTATCCTTCATCTTGTTCTTAACGGAAGAAACTAATTTAGGATGTTAATCTGTAGACATGTGCTGCATCAAGAGTTCGATAGTACGCATATCTTGGAGGAAGATCTCAACGTGCATAAACTGAAGCTGGAAGAGTTTGCGAAATTGTATGCGTTGACTTTGCGCATTTTTGAAAAATGTGTATTTCTGTCTTCAAATACTTTGGTAATTGCAACTTTTACTCATGAAAGTTCATACAAAATTTGTCACGTTTTCATTTTAAAAATATATTTTCCGAACAGGTCATGAGGAACTGCGATGATGTGTTCGAAAAAGTTCAAGATATTATGTTTACCCGAAATTTGGATACCTCTGTGTTTGCATTCCGACCATCCCTAGAGGCTTTTAAAACTTTGATGACTGGACTACAAAACGGGGGAAACGGTAACTGATAGCATGATAACAAGTGTTGTGTGAGGGAAAGACAGAAAGTTTCTCATGACAGTTCTTATTACAGGATCACTGGAAAAATACCTGCGGATTTGGCAAAAAAACCAAACCAATGCTGCTGTTTACCTGGACTCATCTTACAACAATGTTATATCTTTGGGGAGCGGAATGCTTTTGAGGTAGAAGTCATTTCACAATCTTAATTGAAAGTTAGGGGGTCATAGATTCTCATCCAATGCCATACACGTTTACAGCAATGAAAAAGATGTTTCGATCGTAAGCTTTGCCGATGACCCTCTGAAATCTTTACCCACACTGGACGGCTCTGGAAAAACATCGCTAGGAATGCTCGAAAAGGTTTTTGACACCAGACTAATAGAGTATGAATGGACACATGGTTAGAAGTTGTTTACTTACAGTCTGTTTCTAACACTATGCAGTTGGCCGTGAAATACTGGACAGATATTTACAAGGACGATGTGCTACCTAAAGTTACCGCAGCGTTTCAAGTAAATAATACACATTTTCTGAAGGCTAAATGAAACATTTTCTGTAACATAATGTATGATGCATCTAGGGAAAGCAACTTGTGGTCAATCATGCTCTGCATCGGGAACCAAAATACGAGCGAGAACCGGTGGCCATCATTGGAATGAGCTGCCGCTATCCGGGGTCCAACAATCTTAGTGAGTTCTGGGACCTCATTTTGAACGGGTTGGATGCTGTACGCAATCCACCCGACTTTCGTTGGACCCGTAATCAAACTACTCGCAGCCATGCAGATAGCAGAAAAACTAACGCTGGATTTTTGAAAGTTCCTGTAGATGAATTTGATGCAAAGTTTTTTGGTAAGAAAATTACTGATCTTAAAGCTAAAGGTGAACTCTGGTTCACATAGAAAGTCTACAATACCTTAATTGCCTTATCTCGCATAGGCATTTCACCGAAGGAAGCTGAGTATCTCGATCCTCAGCACCGGGTATGACAAGTACTAATAAAGAAAACAATCCGATGTCTCAATAAAATTGTACTTAGCTACTGTTTAACGTTTTGCAGTTACTCCATGAACTTGTTTGGGAGGGGTTGGAAGATGCATCCATTGATGCTTTATCATTGAGAGGAAGCAACACGGGTATGTTTGTTTAACGTTTTGCAGTTACTCCATGAACTTGTTTGGGAGGGGTTGGAAGATGCATCCATTGATGCTTTATCATTGAGAGGAAGCAACACGGGTGTGTTTATGGGCTCCTGGACTAATGATTTCAAGGACATTTTGCTTCATTCCGGAAACAATGACTTTTATCGTTTGTACTATGGGAAACTCAATCGGTGCAGCAGCAGCCAGAGTAAGCCAGTGAACAAAAACTGACTGCGTAGATATAAAAATTTTCACAATATTCTTTTGCACTAATAAGGTTAGCCATCACTTGGGTCTAACCGGACCAAGTGTCGCCACTGAGTCTGGTTGCTCATCCGCAATGGTCGCCGTTCATCTCGCTTGCAGAAGCCTTCTCCTCGGAGAAACGAACCTGGCTATTGCCAGCGGAGTAAACCTGCTGCTTCACCCATTCGATAAGGATCAAATGCCTATGGTCATTTCTCCAACCGGAAGTTGCAAAACCTTTGACTCGAAGGCTGATGGATTTGCTCGGTAGACTAAAAATATAAGGATTATGAAATGAATAAGATTTAAAAAAAACACGAATTATTTTCATTTCATGTAAAATAGGGCGGAAGGATGTGGGGTATTGGTCTTGAAGAGACTGTCCGATGCCGTGAAAGACAATGATCATATTTGGGCACTGATTCGAGGCTCGGGCATGTCACAAGAGGGAATAAGTCGGAGTATGGGAACGCCCACGGTACATTGTGAATCATTAGCAATGCAAAAGGCTTTGACGGATGCTCGTGTTTCTCCCGAAGAAGTTTCATACGTTGAAGCACACGGTAAATAGATATATTATCCACAATCATCTTATTTAGAGGATGAGTTGTTTATAGCATAAAAATTTACCCATTATCAGGCACTGGAACAGTGGTCGGTGACCCCATGGAAGTGTCCGCAATAACTGCAGCATATCACTCAAAGAAGCGACGGGAACCATTAATAATCGGTTCTGTGAAAACCAACGTAGGTCATACCGAAAGTTGTTCAGGGATTACAGGCATAATGAAAGTTGTACTTGCACTCAAGAACGAGATAATACCGCCCCATCGCAATTTCGAAACGCTCAACCCATCTATCGATCTTGACGCTGTTCCTGCAACGATTCCCCTTGAACCTGTGCCATGGCGAAAAAGCACCAGCGTAAGAATTGCGGGCGTGAGCTCGTTTGGGATCACCGGCACTGATGCTCATGCTATCATTGAAGAAGCACCTGCCGTATCCCAACTTTGTGCCAACGATACCGATCGACCCTCGCATTTATTTAAAATTTCTGCAAAAACCGAAGAGGCGTTAGATGAGCTTTTGATTAAATACCAGGATCATTTACAAGGACTGTCTGACCAAGACTTTCCCAATTTCGCGTACACTGCCAACATTGGCCGCTCAAGCTTTAATCATAGAGCCGTTGTAATTGCAAACCGAAGGGAACAAGCTATTCAAATCCTTGAGAAGAAGCAATTTTTACGAAAAGAAGTAAATGAAATGGATACCCGCAAAACATGTTTCCTTTTTACGGGTCAAGGATCTCAGTATAAGCTCATGGGAAAAGAGCTGTACGAAACATCGCCTGTTTTTCGCATGCATTTTGATTACTGTGAAGGATTGTTGAAGAGCGGATACAACATTAATGTGCGGGATGTTTTATGGTCAAGCGATGATTCTTCTGAAGTCAGCCGCACAATTTACAGTCAAACATCTATTTTCTGCGTAGAATACGCTCTTCTTAAATTATGGGAGTCTTGGGGTGTGAAGGCGGACTATGTTCTAGGGCACAGTTTGGGAGAGTTTGCGGCTGCCGTTTGTGCAAACATTTTAACTGTTGAGGATGCTGTGATGCTGGTGGCCGAACGGAGCAGACTTATTGACGAACTTCCTCGTGGGAAAATGCTCGTCGTTAAAGCCGACGTGTCAAGTGTTGCCGGAATTATGAGAAAGTTTGCGAGGAACAATGAGGAAAATATTTTGGACTATGCGGCTGTGAACTCTAGTCAACAAACTGTTGTGGCAGGAGACACGCAAGTGGTCCAACAGTTTTTCGATTTTTGCAACGCCAGTAACATAAAAGCTGTTATGTTGGATGCGACGCATGCCTTCCACTCAAAGCACATGGACCCAATGCTCAAAAAGTACAGAAAAGTTGCAAAACTGGCCCGGAAACCAGGGAACTCGACTTGCCAATACATTTCGGGAATGCGGGGTTGCGTAATACCAGCGAAGGAAATCGATGCTGACTACTGGGTACAACATACCAGGGAAAAAGTAGACTTTTTGGCAGCCAGCAAAACTGCGTTTGATGAAGGATGTCAGATTTTCGTTGAAGTCGGTCCACAGCCAGTCCTCTCAGCCTTGACGTCAATGAATGTAGAGGGAAGCTTGTTATGCGTTCCGTCACTCAAGAAAACTGATAAAGAATGGACCACGCTTTTGAACAGTGTTGGGAAACTGTACTTAAATGGACTAAATATTGACTGGCAGGGTTATGACCAATATTACAATAGAAGGAAAATCCAACTTCCGCATTATCCGTTTCAGGGAAAACGTCATTGGCCAGACACGATGGCTCTTAGTGGGACTACAATACATCCATTGTTAGGTTCAGTCATACCAACTGCGACATCTTCGAAACTTTACCAGCAAGGAGTGAACACAAGGAGTATTGAGTTTGTCAAGGATCATGTCATAGGAAACAAAGTTATTTTCCCGGGAGCCGGGTATTTAGAAATGTTACTGGCAGCTGGACATGCTACTCTAGAAAGCTGTATTGACTCATGGAATAAGCCTACAAGACCAATGAAAATAGAAAATTTATCGATTGAAGCCCCACTAGCATTAGAAGAATCAAAGACATGTCAGCTTCAGACTGTTGTCGACTATAATCATGCTGATGGCTCAAAGAATGACACAGGGGAATGGAATGACATTAGTGTGAAAATTTTCCATAGAATTGAATCAGAAATGGAAAGTGTCAAATGGTTATCTCATGCTACAGCTACATTTTCTCCCGTTCTGTCTCCAAATGACTCACCAGTAAATCTTAACCTTGAGGAGAAAATTCGGCTAGTGAAGGGAAAGGCGTCGGACGAAAAGCTTATTCAAGATGTTTACGAAAAGCTCTCTTCACTTGGCCTGAAATTCGGTCCACAGTTTCAAAGCCTGGAGGAAGTATGGAAAGATGATAACAACGATGGTTTGTTAGCCAAAGTGAAAGTTCCTAAGGATGACCAATGTCTGTCTCAGTATATTCTTCATCCTGTTGTTCTTGATGCGGCTGTCCAGGCTATTATGCTGAAGGAGCACAGTGACAAAATCAAGCGTAAACTTTACGTGCCCATTTCTATTGGAAAATTTGTTTGGTTTTCTAGTTTAGACTTGGAAAACGACTGTTTTATCTATGCATTCTCTGATAAGTCAAACGAAAATGGTGAAACAGTCGCTGTGATTTGTACGCAGACCGGGAATATCCTTGGAGTCATGTCCAGGGTTGAATTTATCGACACCACAGTCAAAGCTGTGGAATCAGTTTTAGAACAGCAAACTTCAGCAATGCCAGACTTATGGGAGGAATCCTGGCGAACAAGGGTAGGACCTTTGCAACATCGGATTCCTTCAGAAATTTTAACGGATGACACCATTTACACACGAGAATTCACTGCTAAAGTAGAGAATTCTTACAACATCACATCCTCAGAAATGAACGAAAGTTTTGAATTGCTTAAGCAATACACGTTTAATTTTATGCTGAATGCGTTTTACGGATGTGGCTGGAAGCCAAAACTAGGGATGACTTTAACCTTAGAGTCTGTGATGAAAGACCTCGGAATCCGGGATGAACACAATTTATTCGTCAAATACTTTTTAACGGTGTTTGAAGAGGAAGGTTTGTTAAAATATGCGCAAGAAAATTCTACTTGGTTGCTCATCAGATTTCCAGATGCCCATGATGATGTTAAGCTCAACCTGAAGTCTCCAATTTATACTTCTGACCTTGTGAAAAAATTTGACCCGACAAGGTTAATCGCTCGGATCGGAGAAAACCTATCAGACATCTTGACAGGAAAACAGTCCGGGCTCGCCATTTTATTTCCAGAGTCACAAAAGAATCTCCCAACAGTCGGAGACTTCTACGAGTTATATGGTTCATACTTCAACATTCTTCCTATGATTGGATACTTGCTGGACTACAGAACAAAGTCTTGGAATGACATGATGACGTCTCAGAAAGGTTCAAGTAAATCCATTTACCGTGTCTGTGAAATTGGAGCAGGTACAGGTGTGTTTTCAAACCAGGTTCTGAACACTCTTGGCTCTCTGGGGGTTGACTTTGAATACACCTACACTGATATTTCGCCTGCATTTTTCTCTGCCGCATCAAAGCGGTTCGAAAATTACGCCAAGAATCTCAAGTTCAAGAGACTAAATATTGAAGAGTGTCCTTTATCGCAAGGATTTGTGCCTGAATACTACGATTTAGTCGTTGCCTCGGGTAAGTTGCCATTTTGAAAATGATATGAGTGGAATATTCGTGCGCGTTATGTAAAAATCTTGCTTTACTTGTAGATGTAATCCATGCCACGAAGGATGTAATCACGACCATGAAAAATATTCGAAAAATTTTAAGACCAGGAGGTGTCCTGGACATCATGGAGCAGATCCAGAAAAATCGAATGATTACATTTATCTTCGGAGTGGTCAATGGATTCTGGAGATTTGAAGACACTGTACGGAGCGACCACTGCATACTCACTCCGTCCGACTGGGAAAAAACTTTGAAGGCTACTGGATTCCCATCGTTTCGCATATTTCCAACTTTTAGCAACCGACATGGGTATATTACTGCATGGGCTGGGTCTGAAAGCGGTTCTTTGGTAGAACTTCATAAACCTGAAAACAACCAATCAGAATGGATTGTGCTCACTTTACCAGGGCTCGACGCAGGGAATTTTATCTGCGATCAGCTTACCAAGTATGGGAGAAATGTTATCAAAGTCTTTCCGAAAGGCGAAAGCATGGACGGCACAAACTGTGTCTCGATTCGTTACGACCATAAAGAAGACATTGATCAAGTTTTCAATGAAATCAGCCAAAATAATACAATGATTGAAGGTGTTGTCTACCTCTGGGCACTGGATAAGACCAAAACTGACCAGTCCCAGATATTGCAGCCGTTCTTGTACTTGGCGCAAGCCATTCCATCTTTGAAACAAAAGAAAATGCCCAGAGTGTACGCTGTCGTGGAGGGGATAGTTCCAATAGATGACAATGACTTATCCCACTTCTATCCAAGTACCATGTGGGGATTTACTAAAGCCATGAGAAACGAACACACAGACATTAACACTAGAAATATCAGCTTACCTACAAACTACAACATAGAAGAGCTTCAAGAGTTGTTCCACGAGTTGTGGATCGATGACACTGAAACCCAGGTCGCCTATGCAGGCAGAAGCCGATGTTTAGCAAGGTTTCAGCCAGTCAAGCCCTCCCTACAAGACTTGACGCTTCCTGGAGGAACAGATCGATTCCAATTGATTCTTCCGGAGACTCGGTCTATTGGCGACCTTCAGTTTGGCAACCTCGATCCTTACATTTTACAAGAGAATGATATTGAAATTCAAGTGAAAGCTTCAGCCCTCAATTTCCGAGATGTTTTCAGGTAATTACTCCAAAATTATTTGTTTCGTCCTCAATTTTATGAGCTATATGCTTATTTTGTCTTTTTCCAGTGTAATGAAGCCCATCCCTGAATTCAAAAACATTAACTCTGTCGGGTTTGACTTCGCTGGAATTGTGAAGCGTGTTGGTGCTCAGGTCAAGAAATGGAATGTAGGAGATAATGTCTTTGGAGTGAACGTGAACGGGGCCGCCCTCCCAAGTCACGTTATGGTGAACGAGAATGATGTGATTCGAGTCCCAAGCCATCTTACCCTTTGCGAAGCTGCCACAATGCCTGCTGTATTCGCCACGTCGTACTTCTGCCTTATCGATGTAGCCAAAATTAAGCCTTCAGACACTGTACTCATCCACACTGCATCTGGAGGAGTTGGACTAAGTGCAATCGAAATTGTCAAGAGCGTTGGAGCAAAAATCATAGCTACTGCAGGCAGCAAAAGGAAACAGAATTACTTGAGGACTCTTGGTATCGAACATATTTTCCATTCCCGAAACACAGACTACGGTGACCAGATCCTAAAAGTGACCGATGGAAAGGGAGTCGACGTCGTGCTCAACTCTCTCACCAGTGAAGGCTTTAAAGAGGCAACCCTAAAAGCTTGCGCTAAAAACGCTCGATTTGTGGAAATGAGTGAGCTGAATAGTTGAATAATTAGTCGTTCTTGATTTATATTATTGCAATTGCTCTATGATTATTAATTTATATTCGCAGGTAAGCTATCAATTTGGAAACCTGAGGAGGTAAAGCAGCTTCGTCCTGACGTAGAATACACAATTGTAGATGTTTCCAAAGCAGAACCTGAAGAATGGCGACGCTTGATGGCAACTTTGAAAACGTCTTTGGAGGGACAAATTGTTAACCCTATTCCGTATGTACGATTCGACGGAATTAATATCCGAGAAGCTCTCCGCTACCTGCAAAAAGCGAAACACATCGGAAAGGTTCGCTTTTACGTTTTTGACCAACATTTTTCTCCTTTGCTCATATCTCAGCTCCATGCATAGCTCAACGCAGACCCATCTCACGTTCCCCCTTAATACTCTTTTCTTTCAGGTTGTTTGCGTCATGCCAGAGCTGAAAATGGAAAGGGGAGAGGTTAAAGTATACACACCTCAGTTTAACGATAAGAGTACTTATCTTATAACTGGAGGACTTGGAGGCATTGGGTTCGAGGTTGCGAAGTACATGCTCGAGAAGGGTGCAAAGCATGTGGTTCTTGCTGGAAGAAGAACTCCAAGCAAGCAAGCTCAAGAAACAATCGACAAGCTAAATACAAATGGAGCCAATATTGTTGCTGTGCAGCTGGATATTGGCAGCCGGCAACAGTGTGAAGAGCTTCTGGAAAAGATTAAAGCCATGGGATTGCCCACTATTCGTGGAATTATGCACGCAGCAGGAACACTCTCGGATGGATTAATTGCTAATCATACAGACTGGTCGAAATTTTCGTCTACTTTGAACACGAAAGTAAATGGAACTCTTAATCTTCATGAATTAACCAGACAGTATCCGTTAGAGCATTTCGTCGTGTTTTCATCGGTAGCTTGCTTGTTTGGATCGATCGGACAATCTAATCACGTCGCGGGGAACAATTTCGAAGATACATTTACACATTACAGGTACTGAAATCATCTTTGATGGTCTAAGAATATAAGTGTGTGTGTAAAAACAACTTATTTTAATTATGCAATATTTTCAGACACTCTATTGGGCTTCCAGCTACTACCATCAACTGGGGTAAGTTGAGGCATTAAATGGAACAACATCTTCAAAAGCGACTTTGGTAGTTGCATTCATAGAACTTTAATAATACAACACTATATTTTATTATTCAGGCCAATGGGGACAAGTTGGCATTGCCACCGAAGTAGACCTACCCGGAATGAAAGCGTTATCAACGTTGCAAGGTCTAACCGCATTGGAGTACGCGCTTCGAGCACAAAGAGTGCAAACTTGTGTATTGAACATGGAATCATTCGTGCTGTTCAGTAAATTGTCGCCACAAGTTTCAACATATTTGGACGAGAAAATCTGGAAGTCTGCAGGAAACTCAGGAACTGCATTGGTCATCAGGTCAGACGAGTTCTGGCAAGAATATGAGTCGAAAGAGACCAGGGAAGACAAACTCGTCGTAATGAAAAACAGGCTGAAAGGAGTTCTCAAGTTTATTTTGAAGCTTGAAGAAGACGAAGTTGTTGAGGAGAACACAAACTTCCAAGAAATGGGCGTGGACTCGCTTATGTTCGTTGAAATAAAAAATGCCCTACAAAATTTATTAGGCGACAGGGTCGTGGTGACAGCTAGTGCACTCCGGGATTGTAACACGGTACAAATCTTATCGGAGCAATTAGTGAAATTGATAGAAGGTGAGGACATTGACAACAACAAGTTACCGACGTCTGAAGAAGTGAACGCTTTGCTCAAAGAAGATATTGTCTTGCCTGAAGAACTCACAGCAGAAGGAAGAAAGCCAGCATGTTTGGTTTCGGAAATAGAAACAGTTCTTTTGACTGGTGCGACAGGTCAGTTAGGTCCATACATTATGTATGAGCTTGCCAAACGGCCAAACATCAAGAAGATATACTGCCTTGTCCGACCGGCAGCTAGACAAGCAGAAATGAGCGCCAGTGAAAGGTTGAGCCGTCGCCTAGAACTGATTGGCATGAAAACAAAAATTGATATGGCGAAAGTAGAAGTAGTTGAAGGGAACGTGATAAAGAAGCACCTTGGCACTCATGACTCCATTTGGGAAACTCTAGCACAAAATGTCGATGCAATCTTTCATTGTGCCATCAGAGCAGACCACATACAATACTACAAGAAACGAACTCCTGGGGATGACGACGTCCGGACAGTAAACATTGAAGGGATCAAGAATGTCGTCCAGCTTGCTTGTGAAAGCAAAGTGAAACATGTTTTTCATGCTTCCTCTATTCTATCCGTACCTACAACAGACTCGGATGGAAAATTGTCAGAAGACTGGCCAAACATTCATGACTATGACAGCTTATCCTACTTTGCTTATCCGATTTCCAAGTTCTGCTCTGATGTTTTGCTGAAAGAAGCTGTTGCAAGAAGAATTCCATGCAAAGTCTTTAGATATCCACTGCTGGCTGGAGACTCCGTTACTGGACGATGTGCGATTGACCACAATCACTTGATGCTGCGTTATTTTTACATTTTAAAGTGTGGAAAGATGCCATCAAATCCTATTCCATTGGCGTTGATTCCGGTAGACACATGTGCGGAAGTTTCCATTTCGCTATTTTTCGATGAGAGATCGCCCCAATCGGAGATATACAATATAACACACGACAAACCAGACTTGGATCAGGAGTTTCCAAATATTGCCACAGAATTGGGCTATCAAGTTGAAATCGTCGAGTTTTCAGAGTTCGCCAAACAGATCGAAAATGAACCCGACGATTCAGCGTATGCCATGTTCAAGCAACTTTACAAAAATGATGAAGACCTTATGGCAACGTACACAGCATCAAAGGCAGTTTTGGCATGGATGCAAGGCGAAAAGGACTTCTGGTTGAGTAGGAAAGTTCTAAAGCTGATTCCCGATTATTACACAAAACTGGAAACCTCGCTGAATTGCCTATCGCGAGATTTACGGTTCGCAATGCGAGAGGGCTACTTTGAGAAATTTGGCTTGCAGAAAAATTAAGCCCAACTTTTACGAGTGTACAAAAGAACCACACAGCTCATCAAAATCAATGTGTGATACAAACCTAACTTGCAGGAATTTCCTATATTTAAATAGTCGGTTAGTGAAACAGATCTTTCTGCATACTAGTTTTAACTTTATGTATTTAAAGAATTTCCTGTACAAATTAAAACAATGTTGATCTAAGAATGAAATCACGTTAATTATAACGCTGTTGATTTGTTATTACTTCAATTTTGATCGAATAGCACAAAATTATAGTACTTTTTATTTTGATTTACTACTTGACATTACATCCAAAACTACACTTTTCAGACATGCCGGTTTCCAGAAATATCTACCGAGACGATGGAGCTATCGCTAGATCCAACATCATAAAACGAAGCTATTGTGTTAATACTACTACTTGTCGATGAACCGTACATTGTGTTTTTATAGTTTCGATGCAATTTGAAACTAATTTTCAGCAACATAACAATATAACTTATAGAAATAAGGAGATAGACTGATATATCCAAGCAGACAATTAGCGGATCCAAGGTCATGGTGGCATTTACTGAGACCTTTTTCGGAAAGGTGTCTGAAACATTGGTTGCGTCAGGACCGTGACCATAGCTGTAGCCCGTTTTGTTGAGCCAATTTGTGTCGATATCTAATTTTCGGAAGTTCTTTGTCTTGTGAATCGGTCGGGGTCTTTCCATGTAATCGATGTACAGCAAAATTAATTTTCCCACGAATAGGGTTAGGATGAAACTTAGAATGGATATGAGAACATGGCATATCTGAAAAAGGTGATAAAATTGCTAATAAAAAGTCCACAATGATCTGATGTTGTTGGGCACATAAAAGCATGCAACTAACCGTGCTATCAATGTCCATATTCCATCGTATAAACACGAGGCACAGCAAGACAAGGTAAAAATTGATCAGCAATATTTGCAATATCCCATGGAACTATAAACACGAAAATAGACTTTCATTACGAACATTGTCTACACATGTGTTCAATATTGAATCAGCAGAAATTCATTTTTGGATTATTATTACCTTTTGCTCCAAAATAAGGCCATAAGTTGCCGCTTCTATCACAAAGAAGCCAGTGTAGAGCTAGAAAATAAAAGTTATGTCTCAAAAATTGTTTTTAAAAACTTTACGCAATAAATTTTAGTATAAGTTTTTTTTTTGAAAAATAAGTTATCCAAAATGATTGTCTTACGCAGTGGAGTCCAGCTTCGATTACTCCCGGCCAATGGGCACATCTCTTAAGACACTTTGTGTACTGCTGTAAGCAATTCGACATTTTCACCTCAACTGCCTACGTCAGACTATCCTATATTATCTTGACTCTCATCTTTCCCAACTATTACTTTCACTGCTAGATTGCTACTGAGGTACTAATACCGTATTACATCAACAAGGAATTCAAATTTTCTTTATGGAACAGTACGTTTTCGTTCTTTGACGAAAAAGAAAGTCAGACTGAGTTATGAAAGATGAATATTGTTGACCTTAACATGAAATGCATTCAAATGTTTAATCTTCCAGCGTATGTGAAAGTAACGGTGCAGCAAAAAATCTTTGGCCTATTGCAAAGAGAACAATAGGCATCTGGCATTTTCGTTGGTTTTTTTATGGAACAGAAAAAACATTCTACAAAACGCAAGGTGAAAGCGGCTATGGTGAGTCAAATAAGGTTTAGGTTATAAACGAGGATCTTTCGTAGTATTTACCAAACAATATTTTGCCTGCTTAAAGAAGTAATGCAGAATTTGTAGCATTGGATAGAAAACCGGCCTATTTACTTGTAATGCGTGCACAACCTTCAGGTTTATTTTTGCAACTGACGCAAAATATAAAGTTTTCTTCAACGCTATGCAGTTTCTCGAAAACGCAGGCCTACCTCGCCTGATGTATATTGTTGTGGCGTACTGTTTTGGAGGAACTAGAGCTCGCGTGCCACATTCCATTAATAGCAACTGGAACACATTCATTCTGCATTCTACAGGCTCCCATAGTGCAAGAGCTAGGAAGCATATAAAAAAAATTACGTGAATAACGACGTGTTCAGTATTCTATGCTACAAAGTTTTACCTGTGCAATGATATGTCCTGGTCATCTATTCAGATAATGCTTTGCTGTGTGCAAGTTTGAAATGTAGCGGAAGTTCCAACGTTGATGATTGTCGAGGAAAACAAGCTATCACACCAACCATTAATTTTGATAACGAGCTCTACTCTACGCCTAGGCAAGAGCAATGTTTACATGATGTATGAATTTATGAAAATTTTCGATTCCAGTACCAGAGTAAAATCATCCGCCCGCACCAGCGGGTTACGCGTCGATGCGAAGAGTTAACAAGAGTTGATTCGACACAATGAAACAGTGACAAGCATCATCACATTGCCTTTCCAGATACATTCATGGTACATGTCTACACGCAGCAGCATAAAGTTGGGAAATTTCAACACATCGCAAACATTCACGACGTAAATTTAGATAGCAATTAGATGGTAAATGGTAATACCAAAATGATGATAAAAATGGGATACTTTTTACCACTTTTACATAAAAATCGATTATTGGATCGATACCATTACTGAGCCCACCCGTTTTTTACAGCTAAAAAACATTAAGAAGCACGATGTGGCTCATCATTCTTTGGCTATCGACGAAAACGGATCTGGGCAGGTTTTATTGTATTTTTATACTATTCTATGCTGAAGAGCTTCCAAAGCTATAAAACGGTATCTTCAATGGCTGTATGGAGATAAATCATAGATAAAGAAAACGTAGTTTGTAATGTGATGATCGGGACTCTATGCACACTCCTAGAATTCATCGGGCGGGGTCACTGCTTTTAAAAGAAAGGATGATTTACTTCGGACGATTTCTTAGAAAATCCTTTCCTCTTAAGTCCCATTATTTCTGGATTGTCTTACTCAAAGAAATATCAGCGTGCACTTCAACAAAACGAAGGATGATAAAATAAAATTTACACAATAATAGAGTTTCCGATGGAATTTGTTAGGTAAGCTTGTCAAACAAAACGTTAACTATTGAGCTAGACCATTTACGTTTTTGAAAAGCCTACAAATTGCAATGAAGTATATGTACATCTTTGCTCATGTTTTTTTAATGCTAAGTTTTCTTGAATAGTAAAGTGCTCTTTTCTGCAATCACCATTGTGCAATCAGTGAATACTTTATCTGAAAATTATGCCACGTAACGTATAGTTACCAACTGATTGACTATAACATGACGGGATGACCTCAAATGCTTGCATGTTGCGTGCAACCATACTTTCATGCGACGCAAACCAATCGTAATGTAATCATACTTGACTACTGCTTTTATGTGAAATTACATCTGAGATGAATAAATTTTTTTCTCGTGCAATTAATACATTACTGCTGTGCAGGGAAGACATAATATTTGTTTACTTGAAATTCAACTTTTTGAACTGCAAATACTGACGTTATCATATTCAACTCGAGCGCACCTAAACCGTGGATGAAAGCTGTCATCAGTTTTATTTTCCAATTAAGGATTTTCTTTGTCGCAAACGCAGATTATAGGATTAAAATATAGTTAATTGCAATCCTGTACTATGGCCGACTTTAATTTTTCTAAGTCATCAATTGTTTTCGAAGAGTTAGGCACTACAGAACTTGGAAAGAAGTGGGAAAGTCAGTGCCACCCTGTGTTTTACGATGAAGGTTGGGTTCGTCTTGGGAAAGTAAAGGCTGTCTTTGCAAGAAATTATGTGAGGTACTACGATCGGATCCGTGACTTCCAAACGCTGCCGGATGATATCTGGGTCAGTTCATTTCCAAAATGTGGTGAGCAATCAGTTTTGTGTTTATCGGGCAAAATAATGTGCCAAACCAGTATGCAGTAAAACTGAATTTCGGTTTTGCGTGTGTATGTAACCTTCTACAGGAACAACATGGACGCAAGAGATGGTGTACCTAATTGCGACAGATTTGAATTTCGAAGCTGCGAAGGTTGGCCTGCAAAAACGGTTTCCATACTTTGAGTAAGAAAAAGCATTGTCAATTGTCAAATTCAGCAATGCAATGGTGCGGAATCGTCATAAATAGTGAAAAGTCATTCTTACCATTTATTTGTACAGGCTTCGTGCAAATTGGTCACCTAACTTGACAAAGCTCATTACTGAAAATGTATTCAAAAACGCCGACCCCACGGACGTCAGTAACTCAACAGAAGACCAAAATAAAACATTTTTCCTGAATAGCTTTGATCAAGTCGACATGCTGGAACGCCCACGCTTCATCAAGACTCACTTGCACTACTCTCTACTTCCAGAGGCAATGAAAAATGATAACTCGCCGAAAATGATTTATGTGGCACGAAACCCTAAGGACGCTTGTCTCTCGTTTTTTCATCACTTCCGACTTATGGACGGTTACAAAGGAAGCCTGTACGATTTTGTAGAGGCTTATACAACAGATAATGGTAGATTTATTATAGATATGGAACCGGTGAAAAGTAATAGTAATTTTATAATTTTTCATGTTACTATATTGCTTCAACAGTGTTTTGTGGACCTTTCTGGAGTCATTTAAGAGAGTACTGGGAAGTAAAGGAGAGGCCTAGCATTTTGTTTTTGAAGTACGAGGATATGAAAAGGGTAATTCATTAAATTGAAAACAGAAATCGTCACAAAAAAAGTATTCAGCCCACATTGATTTGCATTTTGCAGGATTTACCTTCTGTAATTCTTCAGACAGCGCAGTTTTTGGGAAAAGTGTTAACACATGACCAAGTGACTAAGTTAACGGATCATTTGAGTTTTGAAAATATGAGTAAAAATCCATCCGTAAACTATGAGGATGTAGTTAGCAATATGCAGAACCTGCATGGAACGTTCCATGATGGAAAGTTTATGAGGAAGGGAAAAGTAGGTTCTTATAAAGAAGAAATGACAGTGGAAATGCTGGAAATGTTCGACAAATGGAGCAAGCAAAACAAAATTCCAGGTCTTTATGACGATTGAGATGGGTAACCAGATATCTTGATCAGTATCAAATTAGCAATAAACAGTTCAAAGTGTGTATGTATACGGTATAAATTGCGTTTAATATATTATTTAAATCTATTCTTTACATTTATTAAAGTAACAATTGATCTGTTTACTCAATTTATCTTCATCTAGCCATTCATTTAAACGTAATTGTTTATATTTTCGTAAGATTTAGACACGCCATTTTTATGAACATGTCAAGCAATAGAAGTACTCTCAATTTAAAAAAAAACATTTTGTACTTAACTGCCAACATCGTCATTCAAACAGGCAAGTCCAGTATGATTATTTTAATTGCTGTTACGCTGCATTGCATATATTCTGATCTTAAAAGAATTCGAAATGTTGGAGTGGAACACTTGATATAAAATGTCAAGTAGTTGTCTTGTTGGTAAACCAAATGCACATACATGACAGACGCTCAGTCCTGCTAAAAGCAGGGAGATTCATATTGGCACCAATCGGCAATTTATCAACACCGATCTATGATATCTTTAAAATTTACCATGTGTACCTTTATGAACCACGCAAATCATCAAAAGTTACAAATCTGTATTTGTGACATAACTGTCACAATTAAGTGTTGCTGATAGCTGTTATGTTGTGCAAGGGTATGATTAAGAGATTTTGGATTGATGGAATAGTTGTGAATTGTGAATTGTATAAATTGTATTATTGCATGGCATATTCGAAAACCTGTAGCATGTCCAATAATTTTTAAATTTCAAGATAAGAAGCAAGGTGCAGTATTACTAGGTAAAATATATTACGTCAAGTTCAGAGTAGTACGGTTTGCTTCCACCCTCTACCTGTATGCAGTAATTTGCCAGAGACTATTCTGGTATTTTAGTAAAACTTTCCTTAATGTCTTACGGGATTTCAAGTGAAGCCAAACAAGTAGTAAGTGTTTCGATGATGCTAGCTGGTACGCTGGTCCATACTCGACTGCAATAAATCAGAGACATGTCAATACACATAACATTAATGGGAACGGCATAGGAGATTTTGAATCTTGCTACACGTGCAAGGTTACGGGGTCAATTCGGTTAGACACAGAACATAGATGAGAGTGAATAGGCAGGAAACTTGTCATCAAAACACCAGAGTAATATAATATATATTACCTTACAGCTTCAATTTTGTCTATAAACTTTCACATCCTCACTTATGCATCTTTAACCATGTAGCCTGTGATGCTAGCCAAGTTCATCAATACTGATACTTGTTGCAATCAACTTGTTACTGACAAGTTGTCGCTGTTGTCTTGTCAAGCAGATGAGACTACAAGCATCATAACGTTCACAAAACTAGTTTTCTATCAGATACGACTGAGTATGCTTTAATTACATATTCAAAAAAATAATAATTTAAGCCTAGGCTGTTATCCTGCTCTCCGGGTGATTCAGTCCTGTACAGAGAAAAAAACTCTGGAGAAACAGCTTTTTTTGGGGTTAACCTTGAAAACTGTTTATCCAGTACGATTACAGGTTTTTTTTTCTTTCTAGCAGGACATAAAAACAAAGGAAATATCAGCGTTACGTTTTAAAAGTATTTTGGCATCCATAAAGTTTGCAGACATAGATATACACATAGCGTCAAAAATGTCTGATTTCGACTTTGCAAACGCTCCAGTGAAATTTTCCGAGCTGGATTGCGTCCAGGGAAAGAAATGGAATGACCAGTGCTGTGAGTTGTTTTACGACGAGGGCTACGTTCGGCTTGGAGATGTTAAGGGCGTGTTCGCTAGGAACTATGTGAGGTTCTACGAGAGGATTAAGAACTTCCAAGTGAAACCAGACGACATTTGGGTCGTGTCGTTTCCAAAATGCGGTAATTAATCTTTCTCATAGTTTTTGAAACAATTACACATGAAACAACTTGAAAACTAATCAATTAAGCAATGATATGGCATGGAAGGTACAACCTGGACACAAGAAATGGTTTGGTGCATTATGAATGACTTGGATTTTGAGGGAGCAAAAGTTGGCCTACAAAAGCGGTTTCCATATTTTGAGTGAGGATAGCGTTTTTTTAATAAGATTTTGCAACAAAAAAAAAATCATTTATTCTTAAAGTTTTCGCTTTTATCTTGTGTGAACAGGCTTCGAGCAAATTGGTCACCAAGCTTGGCATCACTTATCAGGCAAACTGTCATCGACTCTGTTAAAAGCGAAAAGCCCGTTACAGAAATTGACGTCTCGAACAACAACGTCGAAGAAGAGCTCGGAAACATTGAATTTTTCCTAAACTCATTTGATTTAGTGGAAAACTTGCAGCGACCTCGGTTCATCAAAAGCCACCTTCACTACTCCCTACTTCCCGATGGAATGAAAGCGGAAAAAGCTCCAAAAATGATATACGTCGCAAGGAACCCGAAGGACGCCTGTACATCATTTTATCATCATAGCTGCCTCTTGGACGGGTACAAAGGGACTTTGGCAGATTTTGTGGATGCATTTACGACTGATAATGGTATGCTGGATTTCATCAGATAAAAACGTATCCTAAAAACTGGAATAATGAAACATGCAGTTTTTATATTGTCTACTTTGCATCATTCCAGTGTTTTGCGCCCCGTTCTGGACACACTTGAGGGAGTTCTGGAAGGTTCGTCATAATCCCAATGTGTTATTTTTGCAGTACGAAGACATGAAAAAGGTGGGACAGAAAATTAGTTCATTTTTACAGGTGAATTGTTATTTAATTCTGCATTTTGATGAAATACCTGTGTTTTTAATTAGGATCTTCCGTCTGTGATCAGACAAACTGCAAAGTTTCTCGGAAAGACCTTGACAGACGAACAAGTGAACGTACTCGAGAGGCATTTGAGCTTTGATAGCATGAAAAACAATCCAGCAGTCAACTACGAAGACATTGTGGGCAATATGAGAAAAATGCATGGGACGACGCATAACTCCAAGTTCATGCGCAAAGGAAAAGTTGGTTCATGGAAAGATGAAATGACTCCAGAAATGAGTGCAAAGCTGGATGCTTGGATGGCTAAAAATAAGATTGACGGACTTTACGACGCGTGATATCTGTTTTGCAAGATAAGAAATTGGAAGCGCTGTTATTCCGAAAATATTTTTTCTTCGTTTATCTTTCACATTCCTTGCTCATCATTGCAAGATGATCCCGTTTGACTGAATGACAGCACCTGAATGAATAATTTGATCTAATTCATAACTGTATCCTTCCTTTGCAGTAGACTGTAAAAATGAGGATGAATTTGAAGTATTTTTCCTTGATTTTAAGCGATTTGTCCTGACTATGAATTAAAATACGCATAATCAATTGACTTCACGTAATAGTCTCGAAGAAATAATTTTACTTTGAAAATTCCACGTAAATTCCGTTTTTATGATTGATCGATCATGATAGAAAAATGACGATGTAAGTGTACACTTTTATGGACGCATAATAATCTTTTTAACTTTTTAAAATATCGTTTTTGCAGATAATAATAATGTGCGTAGCGTCTGTAAATAAAATACATAATAAATACAAATGCATGAGTTCTTCAATGAAAAGTCTTTCATCTCTATTTTCGTTAAATACACATTCTTACTACCAAGAACACTTGCTCATTTTATAAAAAGAAAAAAGAAAAGAAATTCACATTCTCTTGCTTGGTAATCCGTCATCCCTAGTACGTCTCTTGCACAACATAATTTTTATAATGTAGAATGAACAACTTTGCTACCTTGTCACCTTGTACAAATGCACATATGCACAGGGCACACAGCTACACATCTCCATTACATTGCACCCCTAAATATGACTAGAAAGGTAACGGTCAAAAATGCTGTGGCTGCTGGTCGTCGTATGGTATGCTTGTTTATGCAGAGCTGGATGCTCAGAGAAATGAAACGGTCAAAAAAAGATCCAGGCAAATGAGTGCCCCCTAAATGCCAAGCTACACTTCACGCATCTCTCTTTCGCTGTAAACTTTTTTCGACGGTTTATGCATTTTTGTTGTCAAAGTAAACAAGGCATAGACACAGGAAAGAAGTCTCTTATCTGTGGTCTAAATAACAGTTAATTTACATTCACGAAAAAAAAATTAGTGAAGACACTGGCAGTAGCTGTAATTAAAACCGAAGGAAGGTCGTAAGCTGTGAATATTTTGTTAACTGTGGAATGTTAACGACAAGGTGTTTGTGGAAGTGAGTAGTTTCTTTGCTATATTTTTAACGGGAGCTCAGATCATTAGATGACGACGACGGAGTGAAGGAAAGAGCGGAGCTTTGATGTGGATATAAGTTTTAATTACCTGTTTTGATTGTGTTATTTCAGGAGTCACGTAAGTTAAATTACCAGTTTGATAACGACCATCAACCATATAGGCTGGATTTTTAAAATGTGATCTTTGTATGTGTGTACGCAGATTTTTAAAAACGTCCGTTTGGAAACATGGAGGAAAATCATTTGGAGTTTTTACACACCAGGATGACCCAGGCTTGGGAACATCTGAACGCGATTTGGCTGCAGGTTGGCTACGATGATGACATTCTCTTACGAAGACGGAATGCAGTGAAAAAGCATGTCAAAGTAAGTGGTTGAAAGGCGATTATTTTTTAAATAAACAAACAAATAATTCAAATTACAGTATTTAAGTGCTAATACTATCCACTTTTCTGTAGGAACTTCTGGAAGAGATGTGTCAAGAAGCAGATATGAAGTTTGAAGAGCAGAAGAAGGAAATCAAGGAGTTGATGGATGAAATTATGCAGCTTGCGAAGGACCTTACCATGGATGATGTTCCAGAACTTGCTTCCGCAGCTGGCAAGCCACTCTTGGAAATGCGAAGGATTTTTACGGAGGTTGCCGAAGACTTGAGGAGGCGCAAGGGCATTCGAATGGAAAGATATGACAGAATCAACGCATTAGTTGTCGAGCTGTCAGAGGAATTGGATGAACCTCCAATGGTCATTGAGTTTGAAGGCATACCTGCTGACAGTCAAGTTATGTCGTTGGAACACCACTTGGGATCACTTCACAACGAAAGAAATCACAGAATTCAGCAGTTGGAGGCTTTGAAAAGGTCCATCGCGGAATTGTTCGATTTGCTTGAGCGACCTCCACAAAATGATATGGAAGCACTTATCCTTCAAACTGAAGATGCTGACATGACAAGCACAGTGACGGCTTCCGGAATCAAAACTTTAAGTATGTCCACCCTGACAGCCCTTCAAGAGATCGAAAGACGAGCTATTAACCAATTGGAAGCCAACTCTAAACAGGGGGCCGCATATTGGAGCAGGATTCGAGAACTTTGGACTCGTCTTAATGCAGATGAAGATATGATGCAAATTTTCTTAGAAGTTCACAAACCAATTCCGATCAACCATTGGGAAGGCTTTAGCGAAGTATATAAACCAAGCGTCTTGAAGGGGGTGAGTAGTTTAAATCTTAGAGAATATTATACATTTTGTATTATATGAGAGGTTTTAATCTTATCATTTTTTATTCTTTTAAAGTTACAAAAAGAGCTGGAACGGTTGGAGGAAGAGAAGCGCCAGAATATGAGTTTGTTTATCAAGCAATGTCGAGAAGAGTTGGCTAACCTTTGGGTTAACCAATGTTTCATGACATCGCTACAAGACAGATTCATGGAGTCCAACTATCTTGGAATCACGCCTTTCACCATAACAGACTTCAACGATGAGGTTTATTCAGAGGAGCTGTTGGAAAAACATGAGAGGGAGCTAGAATACTGGAAAAACTTCATTGAACGGAACAAAAAGATTATAGAATGGGTTAGTATTTCGTAGAATTTAATTTGTTTCAATTCAATATTGCTGGTAAATCCCGCTTAAAGTTAGATATTTCGTATTTATTTATTCCGTGCAGGTTGTTAAACGCGGGGAGATGTTTTCTCAGTACAAAATCCTTGATCAAAAGTCTGACGACCCTAGTCGACTTGCCAATCGAGGTGGTGCCTTGCTGAAAGAGGAGAAGGAGCGTAAGCGACTAGAAAAGGCTATTCCTAAGCTGGAAGCTGAACTTAAGAAGGTATGTGATCAATTCGAAGAAGAACATGACGAGGGTCATGGTATGCAGAAATTCCTCGTGTACGGGCGCACCATTGATGAAATGATCGAACAAGATTGGGAGCAGTTTAACGAGGACAAACGCTTAAGAAAGGAGGCCAAGGTATTTCTTAAGATTCATTAGTGAAGCCACATTAGAATATATAAAAGATTGAAGCCTAATTTCGATCGTGTTTTAAATTAACAGAAAAATCCAACTCCCGCTGCTGGAGGAAACAGGACCATGATGACAACTCAACTTGGAAACCCAGCTTTACGAAAACGTCCCGCTACGCCATCATCCGCTCAGCGCACGGCAGTAACACCTTCAAAACGAAATAAGACAACAGCGTTAACGCCTGGAAAGACTCTACCATCACCTTTTGCACAACCCTCTGCACCGGGAAGCTCTGCAGCCAAACGGCCTTTCACCGTAAGAAACTGCATGTTCAAATAAATTCGAGCGTTCTCGGTATTTGCGTAGTGGGTTAGGAAACGTGCAAAAGCCCAGTGATGCTTTAAATGACATTAAATAGAAACCCCCGAGGGCACCTAGAAATACTAAAAAACAAGGAAATCTGACAATGAACAAAAGTTGGCTATATCGACCAAACACATCCTCCTCTCAAGCAGCGTATAGAAAAATTGTGCGTAAAAGTATCGATAAGATTCGATCCTTGGGATCAAGTTCATCTTCGGGCGACGATTCATCGAGCATCTTGATACCCAAAACTTCATCTCAACCTAACTTACACTTAAAGACAGGATCAATGGACACTTTAAACTTGTCAAAGATCATCAGGGGCCATGGTCCACCAGTGGAGGCTTTGAAGCAAAGCACGCCAACTAAAGTAATGATTGCTGTGTTAACTCATTTTCACTGGGTTGATAGGGTTTACAAGGCTGTTAATGATATCCTTCGGTAGAGCATTATTTGGGTGCGGGTGCACGGTTGTTGGAGGGATCAAAGTTTCTAAACCGAAGTAGAAAATATGGAAATGTATTCACAAAATAATCTCATTTGTTAATAATTTGCACGTTCGAGGATTTTGCATGAGTAGCACTAAATTTTAGTATGGGAAAGCTTAGAAACTGCAACAACCGGCTAGAGATGGTCGACGTTGACAGAAAGTGGTTCAGACGCTTGCTTGAAATGGAATCTGTGTTAGGCTGATTGTGTTTTTAATTATCGTGTAATGTAACTAATGGCTTATGCAGATTTAATGGTTCTAGTATGATGACACTGTACTGGTTATTGGGAGTCTATATCCCGCATGCGACTAGTATAATGAATTTGAATTCGGATTATAATTCATGAATTATTGTTATGCTTCACAGAGCAAAGATAACTTCGCCCAGCCATCATCCGGGTATGGAATGCGAAGCTTAAAAACTCCCAACAAAACTTCAAACTTAACTCGTCTAGCATCCGCCTCAAAAATTGCACTTCCAACAAAGTCGTCCGGAAAGGAACAAGTGCCACCTTCATCCACCTCCTCTGAGAAGTCAATGTTATCCCCGCTTACATCGTATTCTGAATTTACAGTAAGCCAGCCAACTCAGTTTATTTATGTAGCTTGAAGCCACTTCGAAATTGACTCTAATCTCACCGTTCCTTCATTTGCAGGATCACTTATTGTGTACATCAGCTCTTAACTCATCAACAGTTGTACCTATTCAGAAGCACGTGCAAAGTGCAGGTGGAGCAGCTCCAACAACCCCAACAAAATCAGCACTGGCACTGGCCGCGGCCAAAGTTCCATTATCGGACAACTGCTTTTAATCTTTGCAAACAAAATAGCTACGAGTTGGAAGCACGTGTCTAGTATTATCGTATCATCCCACTGGCTGGAGAAAAATCAAGTTGCAACCTTTGGTCATTTTATTTATTCTCACTATTTTAAAACTGAACTCTTCGAATGTAAATACTTTTTTTAATAAGTGTCACGTAGCCAGTTCCTTCTTCTTATCTAAGCACGTAGTTCGAGATACCACAATCAGCTCATTTGTCAAACAACAAGATTTTTACACATTGTTGTAAATGTTTTGTCGCGGATTGCAGAGCAATTTAATGTGTTTATTCAGTAATTAGATAAGCCAATGAGTAACTCGTTGAATGATTTCCTTTTTGTATACACAAGTACATACCGCTTTGATTACTAGATTACTACTAAGACTTTTTGACACAATGTAAATAATATTAATTTTAAAAAAGCTTTATAAAAAAAGGAAACGATGTTTTTTTGCATAAAGATTCATGCTTTTCTTAAGAAACTTGTACAATATTGATCGCAATGAGTACTGCATGCCTTGTAATTACAATTAGGTTTAAAGTAAGCGTAAAAATACATTATGTACTAGCAAACTATTTTTTTCCATGTCGGCTTTACCTGCGGATGGTCACGTTCAAGTGACATTTTAAAGAAAAACCTCAAGAGTAGCAGTGCGATAATTTTAGTATTTAATTTTAAGTGTACAAAACTTCGAGAATTATAACACAGTCAAATAAAAACATTAGGTAAAAATGTATTTTGCTTTCACTACGACCATTATTTTCGGTAGCTTGGTTAGGGTACGCCCTTAATGTCACACTTGTCATTAATGTTGACTCTCTTGCCAGCGTTATTCAATTCGACATGTGTCTCAATTTAATCAATTGTCATTTGACATTCAGCACACATCAAGTGGCAAAGTTCCAAATGTCCATGCTCTGCACGTTAAACGTTTAATTCAATTTATGTTCAATTCATTTCAAACCAATTAGCCCGGATTGGTTTGCATTCGTCCGGCCAGACGACCCTCTCATATTTCAAATTAAGTAACAAAAAGTAAAGTAATCTTGATGCAGGCCTTGGAAAGTAAATGAAATTATCTCGCCTTTTTGGAATGTCAAATGTCTGGCCGGTTCTCACATTTTTGTTTGGCTTACTTTGTTCAGAGCTGTGCGACAGTGACGACCGAGAGCAAACGCGGCTCAGCTGTTGTCTGGTGGATACAGGAAGCGAGCGAGCATCAGCGCAGCAGCGCAAGAAGGAGCGATGGACTTTTGACTATCGCGTTTTTACGGGTGTTGAGAAGTGTTCTTGTTTGTTTGTTTCCGTGAATAAATAACACCTACTTCTGACACGAAGTGAATGGTGAGTGATTTTCTGGAAAACAAGTACACAGGCTAAATTTTTATTAAAGTGTGTGTTACCGTTTATCAATCTGCAGAAAATACTGTACTGCTCAATTTACGTCAAGATGCCGGTGTAATACTCACTGACCCTTCTGATAACACAAGTTGTATCTGTTGACTAATTCAAAATAATATGACAAGTTACTCTTGATAATGAAAATCGGTCAAAACGAGACGTCCCCCAGTGCGCTTTTACAGAGCATTTGGATTTTAAACGAGTGACTTTGTGGAGTATGATAACGTGAATGTGGAGGAGGTGACAGTTTGGATTGGGAGTCTTCCTCTTTCTTGTATGGTAAGTTGTTGGGAGTGAAAGGTTTATTGTTGAAATGAGGATAGAGGGAACGTTGATGGCTATGATTCCTTCAGGTTTAAACGTTCGGATTGTGACAAAATGAGTGGGGTGGAAAATGGAGCAGCTCCAGGAGAAGGAGGAGGAGAAGATGTTCCAGACGCTATTGTCAAAAACAGAGGAAAGTATTCTGCTGCTTTGAAAACGTTATTGCCTTATCGCGCATCTCCGTAAGTGGAATAATTGTAGATGTTTAATGCACAATGCTTATAGAACCAGCAGGTGTGTTTTGGTGTCATATGTGGGAATGTCTTTGTCCCTAGGTCCAAGAAAAATAATATACTTCCGAGCAGTAAGTCTGGATTGTTCTCATTTGCAACGGCGTCATGGCTCAGTGTGTTGATGTGGAAAGCGTTTCGTCATGGACTGACTCCTGCGGATTTATGGGATTTGAAAGTGCGTTTATTTTGATTATAATAAACCTGACTTCCAGGAACCCCCATGTCCTCATACTTAAATGTTGATATTATAGGATATTGACAAAGCTGAGCCAAATGCCAGAAGACTTGCAACGCTATGGGAAGAGGAGAAACGCACTGCAGGAGAAAATGCATCCTTCACAAAGGCCGTTTGGCGATTTGGAAAAACGCGATTTTATGTTTGTATTTTTCTCATGATTGTTAGCGTATTCTTTCAATTTCTCGGTCCAGCTTGGATTCTTAAAGGCATTCTAAGCTTTACTGAGGACTTGTCGCAACCTGTGGAAATCGGCCTTGGCTTAGCGCTATTAGCATTTTTCGCGCAGTTAACCAGGAACTTAACTTTTAATGGGCTCTGGATGATGGGGATACACACAGGTACATCGTCGAACATTTTGGATTTAGACGGTTGGAGTATGGTTTTTTGATGAACATAATTAGATGTTCTGTTTTGTTTGATGCAGGGATGCGAATTGAAGGGGCTATGCAGTTTATGACTTACGAGAAAATGTTACGGCTGCGAAATGGTGGTGATAAAGTTCTTAGTCAAGCAATCACCTTCTGTACAAATGATCAAGAGAGAATCTTTGAATGTGTTGCGGGTGGAGTAATGGCATTTGGTATTAGAAACTCTTAATTTTCGCACAAGGGCCATAAGGAAATTTTTTTTGTATTAATCTATTAACTTTATAATTGTAGCCGCACCAATGATGTTTCTCCTGTGTATAGTATACACAACAGTAATACTTGGTCCATGGGCGCTTGTAGGAAATCTTGTGATTTTCTTGTTCTATCCCATCATGGTTAGATTTTGTCTGTTTATCGCTGTGCTTTGAAAAACTGATTTGTACTCATAAGTTATGTACTTTTCTTCTGTTTGGTTCAAAGGGCACCGTGGCCAGATTCATAGCTATGAGAAGAAGAAATACTGTTAAAGTTACAAATCAAAGAGTTGGTGTGATGACTGAAATACTCAATTCTATCAGGCTCATCAAAATGTACGGCTGGGAGAGTAACTTTTGTACTAAGATTAAAGGTTTGTATGTGTTGAAAATTTTCTCAGTCGTTTACAGTATAGCGAGTATTTAGTATTCTAATCCCAACTATTTTGAATTGTCAGGGATCCGAAGAAAAGAAGAAGAATTGCTCAAGAAAGTTGCATTCATGCAGTCACTTACCTCTACCCTCACTCCAATGGTCAACATTGTTGCGTCCATACTGACATTCGTAGGTTTTAGGTGTGTTTTATTACATAATTACTTAGCCAAATGTCTCACAATGTTAGCAACGTTCATGCTTATTTTATGTAGCTTGAGTGGGAACAACTTGACAGCCTCAGATGCATTTACAATATTTTCGGTGTTTGCCGCCATGCAATTCACAATTGGAACGTATGATTTCGAATTTAAAACACCATTTGTTTAACGAGAACTGTCGTATGAAGGCCAACTGCGGAATTTACTGTTTGTTTACAGATTGCCGTTTGCTGCCAGGTCCATAGGCGAATCAGTTGTTTGTTTTCGAAACTTTCAGGTCAGCAATTCCTTGTAAATGTACGAAAATATACGTAAAGAATTTGCCATCAGTTTTCTGTATGAATTATTTTGCAGAAATACTTGAGTTTGCCAGAATTTCATGTCACTAACGACGAGAACATGGAATGCAATCACGACTCTGTGATAGCTATTAAGGACGGATTTTTTGCGTGGGAATTCGACGAGAATCAAGAACCTCCAACCGAGGACCCTGTTCCCAATAGGCGCAGACGGCCAAACAAAAAAGACAAACTGGCTAACGGGAAGGCTGGTCCAGATGCGGAACCGGAAACACAAGCGTTGAAACCCAAGAGGGAACTTGTGGACTGTCTTCATTTAATTCAGTTAGAGGTTAAACGCGGAGGTCTTGTAGGCATATGTGGCTCGGGTACTTTAATTGTGAACTTATGAAGCATCACCATTTCGGCGAAACTTTTTGATATGGTTTTCTGTGGTTTACAGTCGGTGGCGGAAAAAGCTCTTTACTCTCAGCAGTACTTGGAGACGTACGTTGGCACAAAAATATGAACGTTAAATTTTCTTTCAAGATGAATTGATGCAATGATTTCTTTTTCTATAGATGGTGAAAACCAAAGGACAGATGTTGATCAGGGGCTCACTTGCAATTGTTTCTCAAGAGGCATGGATTTATAGTGACACTCTTCAAGAAAATATCCTTTTCGGTACTCCAATGAATCCTGAAAAGTAAGTTTGTATGTTCAGGAGTCATTGCAACTTGTTTAATGTTTCATGGTGAATCTGTTCCCATTTTTAGATACCAGAAAGTTTTAGATGTGTGCTGCTTACGAGAAGACATTGAAAAATTAGCACACAAAGATTTGACACTTATTGGAGACCGAGGAGTGAACCTTAGGTAACTGCTCTTCACGCAAATTACTACGTCACCAAACTGCCGCTACGATATCTGCAATTTATTCTTTCTGTATAAAATTTCCGTTTGCTTTCAGTGGCGGACAAAAGGCTCGCACAAACTTGGCTAGGGCAGTTTATGCTGACAAAAGTATTTACTTACTGGATGACCCGTTAGCTGCAGTTGACCCTGTTGTAGCCAAACGAATATATGAGTCATGTATCCGTTCGTATTTATCGGAGAAGACAGTTCTTTTAGTTACTCATAGTGTTCAGGTAGACACTCAAATAAGTTAGATAGCGATAAAGCATTTACAAAAGAAATTATGCGAAATTTTGCTTTTAGTTTTTAGAATCTTGTGATGAAATTCTAGTCATAAAGGATGGAAGTATCGTTGAAAGAGGCACTCATGCAGCGCTAATGGAGAAAAAAGATCATTACCATAATCTTTTGCAATTTCACAACGCTCACCAGCAAGTACAAGACAGTGAAACCAACAGTGAACCTTCAAATGGGAAAGTAATTCCGCCCCCTCTCAGAAGACAGTCAAGCAGTTCATCCCCCAAGAAAAGAACAAAAGCAGCAGAAGAATTAGAAAGCATAGTTCAGAAACTAACGGAAGATGACACAAACTTTGCGGGATTGAGATCATACTTGGTGTACATCAAGTCCTCCGGAGGCTATTGTTTTGCGTTGATAGTTTTATTTGCCTTCTGTTTATTTGTGTTTTCCCAAATGTTTACTCAAGTTTGGCTTCAAAAATGGATAGATGCCGGGGATGGAAAATATGTAAGCCGAGAATATTTCAAAACATAATACATTTAGTCTTAAAACATTCCTCTGTTTGACAATTTTTAGGAGGAACGATTAAACAACATGACATCAGATGAAAATACGACTATGAGTGGGTTGGACAGAGACCTTCGAGGATATGTCAACGATAATGAAGATCTGTGGTACTACATGAGTGTTCTCGTTGCTTCCGTGGTCATCAGCTATATCTTTGGGCTCGGAAAGGGCTTTTTGTCCGTTCGTTTGGTTGTCTGGGCCTCTTCTCATCTGCACGGAATGATGATTGAACGAGTAATCAAGTCACCAATGACCTTCTTTGATGAAACTCCAACAGGAAGAATTTTGAACCGCTTTTCGAAGGATATGGATGAATGTAAGTTCTCTGATTTGACAGCAATTCATGTCATTGCGTAACTTGCTGACTTGTCAATTGCAGTGGACGCCAGGATGCCGTTTTTCGTGGAATTCGTTGTTCAATCAGTGCTGTACGTTTTGTTCAACTTTATTGTTGTTTGTATGGTTTATCCACATTTTTCTGTGGCATTATTTTGCATTCTCGGTAAGATTAACTCAGCGTTTTTCTATTACTCTATATATATTGTACTTTCTCATGCATTAAAAATCTCTATTTTCGCAGCTGCAATGATTTTCCTGGACGTATGGCTCAATTATGGTGTGCGTGAAACAAAACGACTGGAAGTTATATTGAAGTCCCCAGTAATTCATCATTTGCAGTCATCAATGGGCGGACTCTCGATCATTCGCACCTTCAGTCGCCAAGAAAATTTTAAAATTAGGTAATAAGTAAAATCATTATTTTCATGTTTGAAAAGTCAGCGTATACATTGGGTTTGTTTCTGGTAACAGATTTGCGAAGGTTTTGAATCACCACTTGTCGGCGGAATCAGTTTTTCGTTTTGCAAATAGATGGTTCACTGTTAGGATTGAATACTTGGGACTGCTAACAATCACGGGAACTATTTTATTAGCAGTTGCATTGCGAGGATCAGTTTCTGCAGCAATGGTCGGATTAGCTTTAACGAGTATTTACTCGGTAAGTCAGAAAGGAGGAATGTTTAATGTGTAGTTTTTTTTAACGAAATTAACACTTGAATCTATTTCTTCCAGGTGTGCACCTTCGTACCGTTTGTTCTGCGAATGAAGTCAGAATTGCAAGCGAGGTTTATCTCAGTTGAACGAATATTGGCCTACTCGTTGGTAAAGCTTAAAAATAGCCGCACAATTTGATGGTTTCCTTGAGTTTGTTCTTTTGTACGGAATTTTGTGTAGGATATAGAACTAGAGGAGTCTCATGATGCCGTAACCACCCAACCCCCTGTGAATTGGCCGACTGAAGGAAATATTGTTTTTAAGAAAGTGAATTTACGTTACAAACCAAACGCACCCTTGGCCTTCAATGACGTATCATTTTCGGTAAAACCTGGAGAAAAAATAGGCATCGTCGGCCGAACTGGAGCAGGTATAGTGTTCGACAGCATTTCCCTTGATTTTCTAGCCTGGGCGTTCTTGAAAGGTCGTGTCTTACATTTTTTCACAGGAAAAACCTCAATTTTATCGACAATTTTACGAATGTACCCTATTGAAAGTGGTGATATTATTATTGATGGTCTTAACATATCCCAAATCCCAATTCAGCGTTTACGACAAAGTGTTGCGGTGATTCCCCAGGACTCTGTTTTATTTCAAGGCACGATTAGGTATAACTTGGACCCATTCGATGAGCACGAAGACAGTAAACTCTGGGACGTGCTTGAGAGAACTCAACTGAAAGCTTGCGTAATTAGATCAACTAAGTTAATCTTTAAAATTATCAGAGGAATCTATGCTGTTATTCCACAGTCCAATTGTTCATGATATCCAGATTGATCGCGAGGAGAAAGGATTGCAAGCTCCGGTTATATCCAATGGTGAAAACTTCTCACTCGGCGAAAAGCAGCTAATATCACTGGCAAGGGCAATTTTGAGAGGAAACAAGGTACATATAAGAATGCGATTTTCCTATTCCATGCAAGTTATTGATCTGTATCGATCTATAATTGACTTACAGATACTTCTGCTAGACGAGGCAACTGCATCTTTAGACGTGGAAACTGACTTTAAGATACAAACTATAATAAAAGAATCTTTCGCTGATTGTACGATTCTCACAATCGCCCATCGGTTGAACACTGTTGTCAACTACGACAAAATATTGGTCATGGATTCTGGAAGGGTAAGTTACATGTAGATAAAGATGAATGAGGACTTTTTTTACTAGCCCCTAACTTGGTTGATATTTTCAGGTGGTCGAGTTTGACAAGCCGGAAACTTTGCTGAAGAACGAGGCATCTTTGTTTAGGAGAATGATCGAAGCCAGCGGAATTTCTATAGAACGCCCCTCCGAATCTGTAGAATCAAGCAATGTGACTGATGGAAGTGGCGATAGAGTCAATAGCGAAGATATTGATTCAAATCAGCCCGATTAACTTACTGACGCCAAATTTGTAGCTTTTATTACCGACTGCTCGCTGCAGATACTGGACTCGAAGTTACATGTTTTGTAAATGAATTACTTCGCGATTTTGAAACGAAAATCAGCGAACTGCTTATTTAGTTACCTCAAAGATAAAAAAATATAATTTATACCAGTGTTGAAACCATTGTTTTCCTACACACCTGCAAGAAATATACAAATATTATACGCGTTAATGAGTGTTTGTATTTTCATATTAATGTTTAGCTACTATAATGAGACGGTTTATTGTACTTGGCTAGATGAACATGACATTTTCAAAAAACGTGACTTTCTAATTTTTCTGACTACTTTACAGCTATGAAAACTATCATACCTGCCTGGGACTTTTCAACGCATTATTAACTTATATTACGAAAATTGATTTGATGTACTCCGTTAGAATTTGCAGTTAATAAAGTGCATAATACTAAACTAAAACGCTAAGCCAATGCTAGTTTCCTCCGATGCTTTCTCTTCGTGATTTTTTATTATAGTCTTTAAAGTATGCTCTGTCGTAAAGATCAAATCATTTTTTCTCGAACTTATCAACCTGCCACATTTTTTTCTTCGCATCGGATTGTGTTTGCTCGCCTTTGAATCCGCCAGTCATCTAAATTCAAAAATAGTTTTCTTTCCTTTGTATTCTTGTCAAGGGAAAAATATTTCAAATTTCTACTTGTATCATCACCTTTCTCTCAAAGTACTCCAAACTGTCCTTGACATTTATATTACCAGCAGGTGTCACGCGACGGCACACTCGTCGTAAAATTTCTCTCATGAAGTCTTCCCCCGTGAGAGAACCATTCATTCGGTCGGCTTGCTCTGAATACAGTTCTTCCGATGCGGGAATGCACAATTGAAGAAACTCTCTTAATGAAAGCTTCCCATCTTCATTTTCATCTCCTGCGCTCACCATAAAGTCAGCTTGGCATAGACTAATGCTTTGTTCATACTCATCCAAAAACCGTTGTATATCTTTGGCTTCCAGATAGCCATCCTGATTGGAATCCGCCCTTCAGAAGCAGAAAAAAAGTTACCTTTCTACCAAATCTTTCTGAAGTAGCGTTGTTATATAGGGCAAACATCAATATTAGGTAATCAATAAAGGGCAATTACGTAGTAAAAGAAGTCTCCAAAGTTGCGAATTGTCTTTTCGTAAAATGATTTTTAAACTGGGAATACAGGGACAGGGCAGGAACTGATGAGCTGCTGACCTTGCCCTGGGGCAAACTGAGAGGAGAAGGTTTGAACTGCTTTCGGCTTCTTTTGGGAGTCGGCTTGGAGTGCATCTTTTCAAAGTGATTTCGAATTTGGAAAAAATTACACGATCTCGCATTTAGTTCGTTGGAGTTACTGTCCCCGAGGGGCGTTTCCTCTATTTCTGATGGAACGGGGTCTGCATGCCTTGCCATTTTCAGTAGTACAATGCTAGCTTATTTGACAAATTATTCTCTTTGTTGGAAGTTTATATTTTACAAAAAGCTTCAGCTTAGAGCAAATGCAAATTTTGATAATGGAAAATAGTACGAAAAGAGAACGGAAAGAGGTTAAATATGGCTATGACTACTATGCTAATGAATGATTTATGAATTAGTAGCTCTTCCTCGTAAAAGTACATCCTTGTGCGAATCAAACATAACGTTATAAACCCCTTGGAATCATGAATATTTTATTTTTACATCATAAAACGCAAATTGACCTACACCTCACCGTCACGGAACGAAACCTACGTACGCTTTCTACAAATTAATGTCGTTTTATAGTAGTTGACTTTTTATCATTGTAAAATATTAAAGTGTACCACTACGCACTTATATAGCATAAGAACTCCTAATGACTTTGTAACTCCTCCTCACTTGCTTTACGACTGTTGCTGTTGCTTGAAATCCCTTCGGATACATAAGACATTAAGTCATCTGCAGCCTTGTCCAAGTTATGAAGCTGAGCAACCTCCATTAGTCTGTAGCAATTATTCTTGTTGGCTGCTCGTACTAAATGTTTGTTGCAAAACTCCTTCAAAGCTTCCAGCCCGTACTTCCCGGAAGCGTAGATGAGCTCTGTTGCGGTGACCGGGTTCAAAGCCCACTCCTCTTCTAGTTGTCCTGTGTACATGTGTCTCAAAATTAGCTCCATTGTGTTTGCACTTATATCATCTACTCGGATGACTTTCTTTGACCTTTCTAATGTCAGAGCTTTCGATAACACTGGGCTCCGACCTAAAAATGGATTCATTAAATTAGAATGCATCGTTTTGTTTCGGTCACACCGATATACAAGCTTAGTTACCCATTAAAACGGATTTGTGCACGTGAAACTTTCTCCGGTTCGGTATTTCGATGACCATGTCTGGATTTGATGTCTTTGGATCATCAACCAATGCAAAGAACGTTAACGCCGCTTCTCGGGCACTGCCTGTGGCCTCGGGGGATTGTTCCTTTGCTTGGAATTTCCCCGCTGGAGACTTTTTCCGATTGACCATGGTGAAAGCTACTCTGAGTAAGAAAAGGTATTCTTCATCTAGTGAGTCTCGGCCTTGTGGCTTGTCGTTTGGGGCTTGAAGTTTTGACACAGTTGTAATTTTTTTCCAGTCCCAGTAGCCTAGTTCCAGGTTTTCCCGAGGCGGAGCCTCGCAGTCTTTCGCGTAGAGAACTTCTCCGTCTCTGTCTAGGATTTCAATTTTATATCTCGCCACGAGCTCTTCATTTTTCGACGCTGGGGCATGGCCAGGAGTGCTTTTAGAAGTTTTCATAATTTTTCTCAGGAACAGGCCGACAAAATCAGAGTTTGGTGGATGTGGTGGTGAGGATGATGATGCTGCACTTGATGATATGTTTGTACTGCTCCTCTGAGAGGGCAAATTGGATCCACAAGAAACAAGGAAAAATGACCACATTGAGTGGAGGCCTAAACTCTGGCCAGCTTCCATTTCGAACTCCTGATACCGCAGAAAATTACTCGACTGTTCTGAACTTTGTTGGTACTGGGATTTGGAACTTGGCAAGCTTGTACTGGAACTTGTTTGTCTTGCAGGTAAAGTCGTAATACGAATTGAACTGCTCCCAGACAAACCATTGTTTTTTGCGTATCGCGACACGGGGGCATCCACGGGAGCTGAAACAACTTGGGGTCGGAGCCGCCATGTAAATGTTTTTGTTTCTAGTACCTCCTGATTCTAAAAAGAGGAAAACATGCAGTATGTATATATTATGTATTTCGAAATTGAAATTCATATTCGCCGATTTTGCGTGAGCTATAATGGTCACATCAAACTAAAAACTGTTCATAAGCTTGGTAAATATTGTTTGGTAAGCTTACGTATCGCCAGCCTGAAGAACTTCCAGCCATTATTACACTTTTCAAAATAAATAGAATGAATTGCCAGCTAGATGAAAAACTATTTTAATGAGATAAACAGGTACTGGCCCCAGGGAAGTAGGAAGTATGTTCACGGTCTAGAACCAATGTAAATTCTCTCAAAATGATGATCTCCGTTACAGTTGTTGTCTAGCTGTGAGGAATAACACCGAAAATACATGCGTTCATAATAATTATCTTTGCATGCCATTGTTAGAATTTTGAACAAATGGCTATTCATCCTCACTCAGTGACAAAAACAGTGACCACAAGCTGTAACTTCATTTTCGCTCTGAAAACTAAATTTACTTTTGAAGAAAATGTCTTTTCCATGGAAAACGTTCGGATACGGCTCGGATTGGAGGAGGTAGGGATTCTTGAGAAAATCCTTGCTGCTCTGTAATTTGCGAGCCCATAAAACACATTTACTACACAAAAGTTTTGCATCGCAATAAGGATGAACGGTTCCTTTAATCCAGGCCGTACCTTGAGCGTAAAAAGATTTTTTGCATTGATATACAGAATGATATGGTTTTACATATGGAAAGAGGAACAAAGTAAACCTTTTGTTGTGAATTCAATGTCTGTCCTCATTTTCGGGATGAGTTAGTGTATCATCAAAATAATATTGTATTTCTTGGTAAATTCATTCATGACTTAGGGCAGTTTATGCTCTTCGGGGCGGCTCTTTCATGTGTGAAACTTGACATGGCGGTATGACATTGATGTATTTCTAAATTTGCGAGTTGCTTTCCGGGCTGTATGAGAGAGTTACCCGAGTTTACGATTTATTGGTATGATTGTTAACATGCCTAAAAAGGAAGAATCCATCATGCGTTTCAAATGCGTATAAAATATACGGGCATAATAAGGTTATGAAAGGAGGTTTACAGTGCAAACCTGGCCCTGAATTTACAGGAAATCCGTTTGATTGAAACATTTGCATCAAAATCCCCATATACAATGCTCCAAACCAAGGAAATTCGATATCCGCATCTGTAGCAGCCTGCTTTCCATTGCCCATCAAGGACTTGAGGAGGAATTATGAATACATAATACTACAATCACGTTGTCATTTATTTCGTTCCCAACTGGGTAGCCCAACAAGTGAACAAAACATGGCTTTCTGAGGCAAATTGATTAAATTTTTTGAGCTTCGTTGCTCTCTGCCTTTAAAGTATACAGTTCTCTCATTTCGTTCTTGCCTATGTAGCTTATTTGAATTGAAGCGAAATGTCATTGATTCGATGAGACTGTGTTGCTCCCACAAGTTCAAAGAAAAAAACTTCCATATAGATGCTAATAAGAAAGACATAAACACACATGCATCACATAGGGCAGGGCTTTCTTATTTGCTTACACAGCAGGCGTAATCTCGCTGACGTGGCCGCACTCAAATTTATGTAGTTTCCCATCGTTGGATAACCCGAACATGTCTTCTGTCGTCTGGTCTGAAATTACACAAAAGTTTAGCTAGTTTTTGCAGAAAATCTAAATAAAACGACAAAAAACTAAGCTACTCGATGGGCTTTCCTTTTCGAGGAACCCGAGTGACAAAAATAATCAACTCCAGTGTGGAGTAGAGGTTCTATGCCTTCATGCTTGACATTTAGCTGACGGTATTTACTTTTCAACATAAAGTTTTGATTGATTCCAAACTTTTATGGGATACACAATATGAAGCCAAAAAATTGCAAAAACTTGGAACAGGAATGGTATTGGAATAGGATGGATAATATAATATACCCAGTTTCTTAACAAAACCGACTTAAAGAAAAAGCGGATATGTATATTTTGCAGGCGATTTAAAACCTAATTTAAAGTTATCATACTATGCATCTTATGTTCACAAACATGTAGCCACATAAGTTGAACAGGATTATACAGAGTCGCCGTTTTGGTGTTTTTGCTGTTGTAATTTATCGGGACTAAGTTGTATAGGGACGAAATGATTTCGGGACGATGTGATTAAGGACGAAAAGATTGGGACGATATGATTGGGACGAAATGATTGGGACGATCGGGGCGGTTACCGTTGTAATCAGTATTTGGAGTTTGCTTATGTATTATACATACATGTATTCTATTACAAAAGCAGCCATCCCATCTACTTTCTGATTTTATAGAACTTGTTTGTTTTGCTGTACCTACAGCGTTGTAAAACACTGTTCAAAATATCCTGTTTGTCCACTTAGCTTTTTATCTTTTCATGCATACGCCAAATATGCTTCTTTCATTTATGATTAATTTTTTGTAGAAAAGCTCTCACACATATGACACAATGTCTTTTCGAAGACCAAGCTTGATATGATGTCACTGATTCATCTTGTATTAAAAACAATATCGATTGCAGGCCCTACTTTACGCTTAATTAAGTAGCTTTCTCAAAGTAAACACAAAAATGAACTGCTCTTTTAGAGGCAAGAAAGTGTTAATTACAGGTGCTGGAAGAGGTATGTATAAATATTGTACTGTTAACTGTACTCAAGGATAAAGTTTCAATATGAACAATGAAGGACTGCCGCATATGCTATATATACATGCATACAAACGATTTGTCAGGAATTGGAAAGGATCTTGCCATAACTCTCTGGAAAGACGGTGCTATCGTTTATGCATTATCCCGAAATGCTGAGAATCTCAAGTCCCTCGAAAGTGACTACCCCGGAATAAAAACAATCAAATGTGACCTCTCCAATTGGAAAGAAACTGAAAATTGTTTGGAGGGTTTAGAACCTGTTGACTGCTTGGTGAACAATGCTGGTGTTGCCGTGAAGCAGAAGCTTTCAGAGACGACGGAGGAAGTTGTTGACTCGTACTAAATACATTCAACTTTTATGTGATAAATAATTTGTAGCGTATCATACGCCCACATTTTATTTAAAAATTCATGTTTTCTTTTGACAGGACCTACGATGTCAACGTCAAAGCTGTCATAAATGTGACGAAAATAGTCACAAATAAAATGATAGCTGCTGGGATAAAAGGGTCCATAGTAAATGTTTCCTCGGTTGTATGTTATCTACTTGTAAAAATCGTTCTTGCTCGTGTTTTTCATTTGCATAATTTCACACAAGTCTTCATTACACAGGCTGCGTTCAAGGGACATCCGGAACTTCTCGTGTACGCTTCCACAAAAGCTGCTGTGGAAATGCTCACGAAAAACATGGCCAAACAGTTAGCTCCCCATAAAATTCGAGTGAATAGCATCAACCCAACTGTAAGATGCAAAACTGAAAGTATAACGTATCATATAGTATTCCCTGGATTCGTCATGCTTGGGTTTTAGCTTTATTACCTATGTGTGAAATATAAGCTTCTTTCATTTGACCTAACTTTGCGTACAGGTTGTACTAACGGACATGGGAATCCAGCTTTGGAATAAGGACTTGGAAGACTTCAGGAACTCCTTGCCACTCAAAGAGTTCCCCACGACTGATCACTGTACACATGCGATACTGTTCTTGCTGAGTGACTTGTCCTCTAATACCACTGGAGCGTTTTTTCCAGTGGATTCTGGAGAGCTTCTGTAATAGCTATGGAAAATACAGTAGCGTGGGACTACAACTCTCTATTGTCTATCAAAAAAGGCTACTTGGTTTACTAGTGCGTGTATGTTTTCAGAAATCAGCAAAAGTTAAGCATGTTAAAATGTAAATTTTAAATTTGAATAAAATTTGCTCGTAAATCTCTGAAGCATCGAATAACTTCTGTGTAGTCTCCAACATCTCACACTGTCTCAAAAATCCTGTTGACCTTCAAAACGAATACTAAACAGACCAGTCACCTTCACGTATGCAAGTGGTCTGACATTTACATAAAACCGAATGCTTTTCACGAGATAATGCCTATCCTATCCTATCCAATTTAAAAACAGCTTTTCCATCTTACGACCTTGCCACGAAAACTAATATATCTCGACAATGTGCATGGTAGAACACGCTACATGAAATAAAAACACTTGTGCATCACATAACCCTATTCCATAGCACATCAAACATCAGCTTTTTTTATAACTCATCGAATATCTTGTGCTTTGTGTTTAAATTTTTCAACCGAAAAGTAAGCAATCAAAATAATTTGATTACGTAAAATGCATTACTCCTTCAAAGGAAAAAAAGTCTTAGTGACAGGTGCCGGAAGAGGTAAAAAAATATGAAGACAACTTGTCATCTTAAATGGAGCACGCTCTTTGTATTCAGAGACGTTGCATGAACATAATGCATTTCCTTCAATTTTCAAGGCATCGGGAAAGACCTTGTCAAGGCCCTCGTCAAGGAAGAAGCTATAGTTTACGCTCTTTCCAAGAACCCAACCAACCTGGAAGCTCTAAGAAACGAATGTCCTGGAATACTTACAATTCAATGTGATTTAGCTGACTGGAAGGCTACGGAGAAAGCACTAGAAAGTCTAGAACCGTTGGATCACTTGGTGAACAATGCTGGTGTTGCACAACGCGAATTCCTCAAAGAGAGCACAGAGGAAACTTTTGATGCGTATGAATCTTCGTCAAAGCTTACCTTTTGCAAATTTGTGTGCTTTAGAGTGTTCATTTGAATTGTTATGTTTTTTAGAACTTTCAATGTCAACCTTAAATCTGTCATTAATGTGACAAAAATAGTCACAAATAAGATGATTTCTGCCGGGAAAACAGGATCCATCGTAAATGTTTCTTCTGTGGTGAGTATTTCCGTAAAAATAGACACTTTTCATGTGTTGAATATTAGTCTCGCCTAATGTCGCATATATTGTCATACGTAGTCTGCATTTAAACCTGCGGAAGGTTTAATGGTTTACTGTGCCACAAAAGCTGCACTGGATATGGTCACGAAATGTATGGCAATCGAACTTGCCCCTCATAAAATAAGAGTGACAAATGTGAATCCAACTATTATCGTCACGGGTATGATTACTCAAGCTAATTAAAACAACATTATTGATTATTATCATTATCACAGCATATTAACCAAAATGAATCATTTTGTTGCGCTCTAGACATGGGTTTGGATCTATGGAAAGACCAGCTTGAAACTCTCAGGAGGTGTTTGCCGTTGGAAGAGTACCCGACCGTTGAAAGTTGCACCAATGCAATTTTATTTTTGCTCAGTGACCTTGCAAATTACACTACTGGAACTGTTTTAATGGTCGACTCTGGTGTAGTTATTAAATAATTTGGAAATAAATTGTCCATTTGGCTGGCAACTCTTTAGGCTCGAATCCTATGCTGATGTTGTTATGACCCATTATTCATCTCATAGTTAGAATAAAACAAAACAAGCGAAATATATGTAAACATATTTTTAAAACACACAATTCCATGAACATTCTCAAGCTCCTCCATCCGTGACCCGTACCACCCCCCACAAGTCACGGACGGTCCGATAATATGATTCCTTTATGTTTACAATCCAGTTGTGCACCAAGGAATTCTATTTCAGCCGACCTACAGAGTTTAAATGACCAAAAAAGCAGCCCAAGTCCTACCCGAAGGTACGAAGCAGCGTCTCCGCGATTGAGTAGTCGGGCTAATCGTTCTCGATGACGTTATGCAAAAATACATTGTCGATCGTGCGGGAATTCTCCAATGTTTTCAGATTGTAAATGCATACAATACCTTTAAGAAATTATTGGCTGTAAGAAGATTATGATCTCCAAATGTGTATTGTAGTATAAATATATTAAATCTGTTGGCTTTTAGATACTTTCTCTGGCTATAATTCTTCTGGTCTACGTAACGTTTTTTGACGACAAGAGTTGGAACGATCAAGTAGGAAAAAAGGGACTTAATGTTTGTGTCGAGTTGAATCGTAACATCTATGAAAAGCACCCTGAGATTTTCACCAAGTACGAGTGTAGGCGACTGAAAAGCCTGGAAGTATACAGTGGCAACTGCGACGCCCCTACAATCAAGAAGCTTTTTCTCACCAATCTACCGGAAGCTGAAAAATTTGGGAAATTAAAAGCGATGAAAGAGTTCATTGAGGATCGCCTTGAGCGGCATCAAGATAGCCAGATAGCGTTTGCCGTATTTGCTCATTTTATCTTTGTCCTACTGCTAGGCCATATTCTTGTAGCGTCCTTTTCAAAGACGGTCGAGTGGAAGACGAAATGGGTGGGTAGGTGCTTGAAGACTTTGACTGCATAAACAAAAAATTTCTCGTTTATGAATACTTAAACTTGATCTCCTGTGTTGTGCAGAATGTCGCCGTCCAGGGACTTGTCTTGTTTACCAGTAGCTTTTCCGCGATGCTCACAGCGATAGCGTTCTGCTCGACAGACAAGAAATATGAAGAGCTCATACAGTTACCAGATATGTACTTGTGTGGTATGCTTATCGCCTGTTTGGAAGGAATTGGGACAAAATATTCGTATAATTTGAATGAGGAAGAGGGTAGAAATGTCAAACTCATTTTGGGGGACACAAACTCTTGCCAAGAGATCACATTCAAACAAGTCGCACTGGTTAGCCATTTCAAGCTGAAAGCATTAGAAAACTGATTCAAAGTTATGCCAGATATCAGGACTAACAAACTATATCTTATGAAATTGTTAGGCTTTGATGATCATCTTAGCTTGCAGTTGCTTATTAATGGTTGGCCTGATCATCCACCTAGCCAATAAAATAGAGCAAAAAGAAGAGCTTGCTCTCATTGAAAGCGAAGTAAATGAAGTGGATGCCGCAACCAGTTTAGAGTTTGAAGCCCCTGTTGATGAGGTTGAAGTCAGAGATTCTGCTACAGCGTCAGAACAACTTATCCAATCAAATGAGGGGGCGAGGCAGTCCACGGCTGTGATAAAACAATTTCTGACGATTTGGAAGGGAAAGACTTTCGACAAACCTGAAGAAAAATGAGATATGAGTTGTTCTGCGGTTATGTTTAAGTGTTCTAGGATTTTCTTCGTGGAAGTGTATTACATGTAAATCGTTAAAGCAGTAATATCTTTTCCAATTTTTGCTTTGATTCCATTTCCGTTTTATATTATTGGTTGAGTATGCATCCTAAATCATAATGGATTACATGAATTCTTCTTATTACGGCTTGTTCAACATTTTAAAACTTATGATTCTGATGTAAGTAACTAGTATTTGTAATGCAATATGAGTCCCTGCGGACGAACCATAGGAGCCCCTATACTCCCCACATTGGATAATATCTATATCTCTCCCTGTAACGCACATTTTCCAGGCAACGAATAGTGAGCAAATAAAAACAACCGAATTAATTGAGAAGTAAAAGAACATTTTTGTAATGGAGTAAGACCTTTTGCAACCAACGCGTTGCAACGGATATAAAAGCAATTTGTAATGAAACTTCGTCAGCGGTTCCAGTACCCTCTCTAATCATGATTCATCGGCTTTATTCATGGAACCAAGATGATATTCCAAGTTGGCGTGGTAGCATCCCGACCTCGTCAGAGCCCGCATCCCGCATTAGTTTAGGCTTTGCATTATGCCAAACTATTTAAAAGAGAAAGTAGGAGTGGCGCAGTTCTCGCAAATAGTAAGTGTTCTTTTTCGTCATAGTCAGGCAGGCCAGAATTCACACCAAAATGCTGAAACTAAAATGCTTCACATAACAAATTTGCAGATCCTTATGATAACATCGCTGTGTTTGTTTCATGTTGTCAACTTTGGTGATCTCGAGTGGGAGAGCGAGTTGAAAAAAGCAGGAGGAAATTTTTGTGTAGATTTAAACCTTCGTATTCACAAACAGTACAAAGACTACTTCGTCAAATACGACTGCCCAAGTCGAGGCTACACAGACTGTGACAATAACAAAGTTGCTGGGATTTACCTTACAAGATTAAACAAGTCGTCCTTATTTGGATCCGAGTCAAAGTCAAAGGGATTCGTCAAGAGGGTCTTTAGCAGAGAGTCCAAGTACGTCCAAATAGTCGTTTTGATCGTCATTCACGTGGTGTTTTTGGTCCACTTTTTGCACTTCGTGTTGGCGATCTGCTCGAAAAATATAGATTGGAGAACCAAGTGGGTGAGTGTGTCACACAGTGACTGACACGTTTACCATAAAAATCTCCAAGAATATAAATTTCTTCTCCATCTTCTGCGTTTCAGAACGCTGCCCTTCAGCTGCTATTATTTTTTGTATTCAGCTATTCGGCCATGAATACTGCGCAGAATTTGTTTGACATTGATCACAACATGGAAGATATAGTTGCAGTTGCACATTTGTGTGGACCCTTGCTCCTGTGTCAGGAGAATTTTAAGCGAGGGAAAATTCCAAGGGACCATTTTGATGGGATTATTCAAATATTAAACGAGAACGGTGCTTGTCAATATTCCGAGTTACGGATAATTCTTATTGTAAGGGTTCTAATGTTCAAGAATGTTAGAAGGAAATTCATAGGAATTTTTATGCCCTTGAACCAGGTACTTATGGGTGTCTTGGCTATATCTTCGTTAATCATGATTGGCCTAATTGTTGACCTGCATTCCAAGTACGAGGAGAGCCTAGTAATGGAATTAGTGCAACATGAAGAGCTGGATTTACGAAAAGACAGCACTTTAGTTTTTGAAAAATTTGTTGGGGAAGAGGAAATTGAGTCTGGAAATTCGGATCTAGAAGCATATAACGCACTCCAACGAAGGTCGTCAATCAATCCACACATGAATCGGGGGTCACAAGCGATTCACGATTTTCTACATAAATGGGAGAAAAAAACGGGTCGTCGATGATAGCTATGATGATGGGCATGTTCAGTTTCTTTTCATTTCATATTCTGCTTAAAGATAGATTTAAGCTAATAAGTGCCAGTGACTCGGAATAGCGTTTTGTGTTTTTTGAATAAACTTTTACGATTGTCGAGGAACACAAAAGAGACGAGATTGGCCCATATCTACCATCGCATTGAAACTGGATGTTTGCTTCATTTAAAAAAAATCACAGTTGCCGACCTCATTATTTGGATGAAAAGATAAGGATTTTGTCATTTCTACCCTTCATCCACTTTAAACCATGAAGCCATACAAATGTGTTCCTTGTGCCTTTGAACACTATCAAAACTTATCAAAATTCCCTGGCGCATGTAAGTTCTATCACGTAGCACGCTACCAAAATATCCATTTAAAAGCATGAGATATCGGGCAGGAGTGTGACACAGGGACGTGAGCGTTTTTGTAGTGGCATAACAGGATGACTGTGCTTGCCATTCGAAAACGGAATGGATACACCGTTTCTCAGTCTTCAGTTGTCCGTAAAGCTTTAAAAAGGAAGGAAACGGTTATGCATTGATGCATAGCAAGAATGGCACAACTAGAGCATAAATGAAAGTATCGTTATGAAACATCGTCCGTGTATTCCTTTTGGAAGTAAATGCGAGATCAGACCATGGTTATCGCTGATTTTAACATTTTTCCTTACTATTCGCAGATTCACTATACCTTTCAAACATACAACATGGTGACACAAACGATATACATAGTATAAATCGTTCCACTTATAATTCTTTCTTTTGAACTAAAGAAGACCTTATTTATGCAGATTATGAGAAATTTTAGCATTCTGAGGGAAACCCATTCTTAAACTAAGCCAAGCATGATTTTCCCCAGTGCATTGCAAAGCGTTGTTTTGTATCCCAGAAGCCCCGAAACAGGGTCCTCATGTACATGATGCCATTTTGTTTGTTCACCGCAACTAAATTTTAGAGAATGAACATTTAGTATGCAGCTTTTCTCACATTCTCAACAAGTAATTAAAGCTTAAAATATGACACTACTTCTAGCTCAACGGACGGACTAAGCAAAACATGCTTAAAGACTGCACATTTTAGGCCATACACATTCAGGTTCATACAAGTATACTGCATCAAAAGCTCTATAATATTACTATATTTAGGTTAAGATCTCCAGCTTGGTGGTAGTACTGGCAGAGCAAAAACTGTTTGTTCAACTTAGAAATGCTTCTTTTACTCCCTTTCTCTGGAATAGAAAGAAAGCTTGCAAACCTAGAATCAGCTTATTTTTACACTTTATCATTTCTCCTTCGAAAGGGTTTGGTACTTGAAAGGACTTAAAAACCTCCAACGACTGGTTTGCCGGTGCATAGCATCCAAGAAGCAATTTCAGATCTGGTGCTAATGCACTTTTCCTTTCATGAGAGCGTGAAAAGCACTGATGCTTGCTTGCTCAACTCGAACGGAGATACGCAAAAATAAATGTAAGTGATGCAGATCTAGGTGAAAGTTTTTTTTTTACGGCTGGATTTTCTATGTATTTTGTGTCAAGCACATGCTAGAGGGATTTTTATATTTTCATAAAACTTTTGGCATTTGTAAAATATTTTTTAGGCAAAAACACAATGGAGTTGGATTTTTTTAACGAAGAACTTACGGAATGTGATAAAACTGAAACCAGTTTCATATCAGACGCATTTTCCTGAATGCTCATGTAATTGCTGCTGCTGGGACCCTCGTCCAAAATACATTGCGGAAGATTGGATGTCTCGAAGCAAAATGTGTTTTCAAGCACGAATGGAGGATTTTAATGGATCTTTACGGGTTTCACTAGCCTCCGGTTCCAAATGATAATACGGATTGATTACTTCTTGTCGTAAACTTAGTTCGCTGAAAGGAGGACGGACTTTATGATGAAAATAAATTGTTTTAAGTACTAGGTGGAAATGAGGTTCTAATTCCGTCATCACAAAGTTCTCGTGAAATGGAACAAAACGAAGCTCATCTATTACGGATAAAGTAGCTTGAAATTTTACAGAAAAAAGGAGTGTTGTGTTAATTTAAACAACACTAAATCTAATGTACATTTTCACATTACCTCAAAACGAGTTTTTTTTATTGAGGAAGCAGTAAGCTAGTACCACTAAAACTGTGCAAAAAGAGAAAGCTTCCTGTTGAGTTGCATGAGCTTGCGTGATCTTATAGGCTTGGAGCCAACTGGAGCTTTATGTCATTGGAAGTAAGTATGTTTTTGTAAGGACTTTTATTTGGCACTAAGTTATCGTGTTAAGTTTATCTGATGGTATGATTCTGTCTTACTTGCTACATTAGTTCACTGCAACTTATAATTGCAACCTGTTGTGTCGAAATTGATAAACTACATATGTGTATATGTTACGTTTCCTATGTTTAATAGCGAGTTTATAGGTAATTTAAGTGTAAATTTCAAAGCATCTACTGTATGGAAAATACCATTTTCAATGTAAAAGAGTAGATATGTACGGGCATCACAAGCTTGGTAGCATTAATGGGTATTACCCATGTTATTTCAAAGTGGGGACTTACGCCTTTCAAATAACATGGCAGTGTATGGGAGCTTGTACCATACCAAGTAATTTCAAAGCGGTAAAGCCAAATGTATGAGCACACCAAAAAAAGATGATGAATGTAGGTGGCAATGAAAAATAAAGGCAATTAGAGTTAAGGAAGCGTTGCCTCGTGTTCCAGCCCAAGCCATGAATGCTTGTAGTCCAGCGGTTACTGTCTTCCCAACACCTGCTGGTCCTCCCATTCCAGTATCTTTCTACAGCATGGATTTCAGCCGGATCATGGCTCCCTCCCCCTTCACAGGTACATACACTTATCGACCATTGGAATTCGAATATTGGAAGCACTCAATTAAAAAACATGATGATACTGTCTGTCTTTTGGCATTTTATTCATTTAAAAAATCATTTTATTCAATCATAAAATTCATTATGTTGTATTTTTGTTTCGGTTCTACGAATGAAAAGTTGTTTTTAAGGGGGTAGCCTGAGACGCTGCTTTTACTACGTTAGTAATTTA